>CM072555.1:6992218-7209718 GCA_036898215.1 Platycarya strobilacea
AATATGGTTTTTGTTACCTTCTTGACAAAATCTATGTAAAGATAACGTTTAATGTCTCTACGGAGGCCATCGGGCAAATCTCTAATCAATTCCATCTCATCCAATCCTCCCATGGCTGCCCATCTTTGGCGTTCAAAATGGCGAACTCTCCTTCTCAAATGAGATGGCAACTGCCTTCTGTTCATCCACCTCTCCATGTCTCGATATCTCAGCTGCATTTCGTTCTTAGTTGCCGTGACCGTATGCAGAAATATCTTCATAATTACATAGACAAGTTCTTCTAATTAATTTTTAATATCCAATTATACAATTGACATTTTTTTTTTTAAAGTTCGATGCTACTTACAATTAGTCGCGGCCAGTCTTGATACGTCAATAAATTATATATAAGTCTAAGAATAATTTTCTCTTAAAAAAAATCACGTGAGTAATGGGTCACCTGGATGTTGCCAACCAAAGTAATGAAGAGTGCCAAGCCCGCAAGCGCGATGCAAATACTCACTATCAATTCCAACCACTTACTTGAAGGCTCAAGATCGTTTCCAAAAGTGCTGCATCATGTAACATGCATATATACTTATAAGCATGATAATTATATAAACAATTACGTACTTTTTATAACTAATAGTACTAGTACATGAAAAAATTATTCAGATTATTAATTTATTTTTATTCAAAATATAATTAGCTAGCTACGATCTAAAAAATATTCATGGAAATTAATTAATGCATGACAAAATTTGAGATTAATTTCGTATTGGCATTAATTATTAAGATTATAATATTTAATTACCTAAGGTTCAAAAAGCCCCAGTAAATGGGATAGAGGATGGTAAGAGCGAGAGAATTGGTAGAAAATAGTGGAAGTGCCTCCGTATAGATCCCATAATTGAAAGGCCCATCGACATCCAAGCATAATGACCTAATTGTTAATTTTGCTGGAGACGCATATTGGTTAAGACTGTTGGGATCGGCGGAAGCTCACAAATAATATGGAGACTAGAATATAACGTGGTTCGGCCAATTTAGCCTACGTCCATACACACAAAGAGAAGAATTTGTATTAAACAACAAACCAATTATTTACAATGGTTTCTCTCTTTTAATCTCTCCAACGGGCCTCACCTCCGACTCTCCTTCTCATTATAATCTTATATGTATTTATAGGAGAAAGAAATAGTGTGAACGTGTAAAAGACGGTGGAACTCCGGCGGCCGACTTTCTTGAATTTTTCGGCGGCGCCTACCTTCCAGCTGCTACTGACGGTGCCGTCTTCCAGAAGCCTCCAGCTTCTTCAATTGCGTGTTGATTTCCAACAATCTCCCCCTCAACACCAAATGGAGGATATCCTGACACATTTTAGTTCAAGGTACTTAACCTGGCTATGTTTCTACATAGCTCAAATTTTTCGTATGTGACTACCTTTGTTAGCATGTCCGCTGGATTCTCCTTTGTATGGATCTTTACAAGTTTCAACAGCTGTTGATCCATTACTTCACGTATCCAGTGATACCGAATATAGATGTGCTTTGTTCGGGAGTGGTACATCGAGTTTTTACTCAGATCAAGAGCACTTTGACTATGACAATAGATTCTGTACTCTTTTTGACTGACTCCCATTTCTTGGAGGAACTACTTTAACCACAACATTTCTTTACCTGCTTCTGCTATAGCAATGTACTCTACTTCTGTTGTAGATAAAGCCACACATTTCTACAGTTTGGATTGCCATGATACAGCTCCACCTGCAAATGTGTAAAAATATCCTGATGTAGATTTTCTACCATCAAGATCACCTGCCATATCAGCATCTGTATAGCCATCCAAGACTGGGTTAGCTCCCCCGTAGCACAAGCACAACTTTGATGTACCTTTAAGGTACCTGAGAATCCACTGTACTGCTTTCCAGTGTTCTTTCCCTGGATTTGAAAGAAAACGGCTCACAACTCCAACAGCGTGAGCGATGTCAGGTCTGGTACAAACCAAGCGTACATTAAACTTCCTACTACTGAGGAGTACGATACTGTAGCTATTTCTTGAACCTTTTCTGGTGATGAGGGACATGAGTTTTGCTCAATTTGAAGTGATTAGCCAGTGGAGTACAGACTGACTTTGCTTTCTCCATGTTGAACCTTCGTAGTATTTGTTCAACATACTTTTCCTGTGACAGCCATAGCTTCTTTTTCTTCCTGTCACGAGTGATCCTCATGCCCAAAATCTGCTGGGCAGGTCCTAAGTCTTTCATTTCAAAGACTTTGGAGAGATCCTTCTTTAGCTTCCTGATAATGGATGGATCTTTTCCAATAATCAGCATGTCGTCAACATAGAGCAGTAACATCACGAAGTCACCTTCTGAAAATCTTCGGATGTAAACGCACTGATCTGCGGCAGTTTTCTTGTAGTCATGACTCATCATGAATGAGTCAAACTTCTTATACCACTGTCTGGGAGCCTGCTTCAAACCGTAAAGGCTTTTTTCCAACTTGCAGACCAAATGTTCCTTTCTAGGAACTTGGAAGCCTTCTGGCTGCTCCATGTAAATTTCTTCATCAAGGTTGCCATGAAAAAATGTTGTCTTCACATCCATCTGTTCAAACTCCAAGTCAAGATTTGCCACCAATCAGAGTACCACTCGAATTGAAGTCATCTTTACAACAGGTGAAAATACCTCATCAAAGTCGATTCCTTTCTTCTGCTGGAATCCTTTGACGACCAAGCGAGTTTTGTGCTTCACCTGCTTGCCATCATTTTTCAGCTTGAACACCCATTTGTTTCTCAGTGCTCTCTTATCGTTTGGAAGTTCCATCAGCTCATAAGTCTGATTCTTCTGTAACGAGTTCATCTCATCCTGCATAGCCTGCATCCATTTGTTGCTATCTGGATGAGATATTGCCTCCTGGAAGTTTTCTAGCTCCCCCTGATCTGTAAGAAGAATATAATCTGATTCTGGATATCTTCGTGACGGAGTCAACAATCGCCCTCTAGAGGATCTGTCCTGCTAAGGTTGATCACCTGACAACTGTGGAAACTCTGCAGTTTCTGATGGAGAAGGCAACTGCTCCCCCTGCTCAGTAGTGGTTTCTCCGTTGTCAGTATCCTCTTCTTCTTCTGGGGAAACTTCCTATCTATTTTCAGTGTTTGAAACAGACTGAAGTGGTAGTGAACTCGGAGCTGGTTCTGGAGCACTTGTAGTTATTTGTTCTGATCCAAACATCTGGTCTTCATGGAACACTACGTCCCTGCTTCTGATGACCTTCTTCGCTTTTGGATCCCATAATCTGTATCCAAACTCTTCATCTCCATAGCCGATGAAAAAACACGGAGTAGACTTTTCATCAAGTTTCTGTCTTTTCTCCTTGGATACATGTGCAAATGCTTTGCACCCAAATACTCTTAAATGAGAGTATGAAATCTTGCGGCCTGACCACACAATCTCTGGGACTTCAAACTGCAGTGGAACTGACGGTGTTCTGTTGATCAGGTAACAGGCTGCTTTTACTGCTTCATCCCAGAATGGTTTAGGCAACTTTGCCATACTCAGAATGCATCTGGTTCGTTCCACAATGGTCCGGTTTATCCGTTCTGCTACACTCTTCTTGTGTCTGATGCCATGTCTAGAGCAGTATTCTCTGAACTCTCGAGAAGTATATTCACCTCCATTGTCTGTCTGGAGGCATTTCAGCTTCTTGCCAGTTTCTCTTTCTACCATGGCATGAAAGTTTTTGAATTGCTCAAAAACTTGATCTTTCCTTTTTAGGAAATACACCCACACTTTTCGTGAAGCGTCATCAATAAAAGTAACAAAATATTTGTTACCTCCAAGTGATTCAACTTCAAAAGGACCGCAAACATCAGAGTGTACCAAGTTCAATAACTCTAATATTTTTCCAGCAGATGTCTGGAATGAAACTGTATGTTGTTTACCAAATAAACAGTATTCACAAGGATTGAGAGCAATACCTTTATTTACTGTAATCAATGCTTTCTTTGCAAGCATAAACACCCATTTTTCTCTCATGTGGCCAAGTCTCCGATGCCACAAGTTTGGTGATGTATCATCTTCAGCTACATTGAGACTTTTTGCACATATCTTAGCACTTGATTTGTACAAAGTGCCACAGACATGTCCCCGTGCAACGACCATTGCTCCTTTCTTCAATTTCCAAGCATTGTTGCTGAAGATGCTCTCGTAACCCTGTTGATCAAGGGTTCTTATAGAAATTAGGTTGAGTCGAAGATCAGGTACGTGCCGAACGTCATTTAGCACCATAGTACAGCCAACACTAGTTTTTATCCTGACATCTCCAATGCCCACGATCTTTGAGAAACTCGAATTTCCCATCTTGACTGTACCGAAGTCTCCTGCCTTGTAAGTACTGAAGAAAACCTTACAAGGAGTGGCATGATAGGATGCTGCTGTATCTATTACCCACTCAGCTTCCTCGCTTGAAACGTGCAAGCAAGATTCTTCACCAGCGGAAAGGAGTACACAATCTCTAGAAAGCGTCACTGCAGCTTCGTCTTCTTCGTGCTTTGACTGATTGCTTGGCTGATTTTGCTCCTTCTGCAGCTTTCGACATTCTCTTTTAAAGTGGCCTTCAATACCACAATAAAAACATTTTCCCTTCTTTCGTTGTTTACCGTGACTTTGGGATTTCCCTTTGTTTGGACTTCTGTTCCTTTCTCGACTTCTACCTCTACTATTTCTCTGATGCCTTCCTTCTGTTACAAAGGCATCTGTCTCATCTCCTCCAATCTCCTTTCGTCTAGCCTCTTCATTAAACAAGGCGTCTATCACCATTGACATGGCGAGCTTTCCATCTGAAGCTAAATTACTAAGTGAGACCACTAGCGTTTCCCAGCTATCTGGTAGGGAACTGAGAAGTAGTAGAGACTGCTCTTCATCTCCGAGCTTAAAATCTACGGATGCAAGTTGATTTACAAGATTCTGAAACTCGTTGGTGTGTGCGGCCACTGAGATGCCGCTTTTGAGTTTCAAGTTGACAAGGCGTCTCATTAGTAATGCCTTGTTTCGAACAGTTTTTGCCTGATACATGCTTTCCAGATTTTTCCATAACTGATAGGCATCCGTTTCCTGTGCAACATGATGAAAAACACTATGGTCAATCCACTGCCGGATCTGACCAATAGTTTTCTTATTCAACTTATGCCAGTCTTTTTCTGCTACATCATCTGGCTTTATGCTTTTCTCTTCAATTGGATCGAAGAGATCTTTACAATTCAGGAGATCTTCCATTCGAGGTCTCCATAGTGCGTAATTTGTAGATGTTAGCTTGATCATCGCACTTGCTCCCGAGTCCTCCATCAGTTCGGCTTTAATCTTTGATTTGAGTGACCGTTTCTCAACGTTTAGAGTTGAATCTCAACAAACGGAGCTCACCGTTGCGTCTGGAACGGTATAAAACCTTGGAAACGACTCTTGTCTCGTTCCAAACCGATCAAAATTGCACCGAAAACCTGAAAAATAAGAAAAACATAATATTCCTTCGTCTGCCAGAATATTCCCCACCGTCCACCGGAATATTCATGCACCAGAATATTCATGCACTAGAATATTCTTGCCGGCGACGGAATATTCTTTCCGGTGACAGAATATTCTTCCGACGACGGAATATACCAACGGAATATTCTTTATCCGTTGGGTTACTGTAGCGGGTCGGAAACCGGGTCAAACCGGTTCGGGTCGGATCACCCAGATTTAATGGGTCGGAGCTTGTCTTCTTCACTGCGCGCGCGTGTGGCGCATGGGTCCCGTGGTTGGCGCGTGGCCGTCGCCGAGTCGGCGCATGTGGAGCGTGTAGCTTCGTCCGGTGTCCGTTTGAGACGAAATTTTCACCAAAATTTTCGTCTTGACCTGAGGAATCTGATGATATCCTCCAAACTTGATTTCGATCAAGTTTAAAAATGGGCCTCTCACGAAAATTCACAAATTCGACCTCCTACCGGCTCTAATACCACTTGTTAGGATCGGCGGAAACTCACAAATAATATGGAGACCAGAATATAACGTGGTTCGGCCAATTTAGCCTATGTCCACACACACAAAGAGAAGAATTTGTATTAAACAACAAACCAATTATTTACAATGGTTTCTCTCTTCTAATCTCTCCAACGGACCTCACCTCCGACTCTCCTTCTCATTATAATCTTATATGTATTTATAGGAGAAAGAAATAGTGTGAACGTGTAAAAGACGGTAGAACTCCGGCGGCCGACTTTCTTGAATTTTCCGGCGACGCCTACCTTCCAGCTGCTACTGACGGTGCCGTCTTCCAGAAGTCTCCAGCTTCTTCAATTACGTGTTGATTTCCAACAAAGACAACCAATTCCCTCTGAGCAAAATAAAGAGAGATTACAGTACTGATCATGTTGCTGGAGGCACGACACAAGTTGTTGTGTTGAAAGGGCATACCAGCATCCCCCTGCAACCTGTAAATCGATCAATCTAGGATATATATAAATTACTTTGTAATTAATTATCAAATAATAAACGGCTAAAATTGGTTCATATTTGGAAGGATATTGAAGGTAGCTAGGTAGGAGGCAGCTTACACGAGAAGTAATGAAATAGGCAAGGAGATTAAGAAGCAAACGCCACCAATCAATACCAAAGATATAACCTGTGACCTTTTGCAGTTTTCTCGACAAGTAAATGCTATGGTAGATTTTGGGAAGAAATTGAAACATGTAGGTTACTAAAAGTAATGTCTTTATCAGCTTAATCCCTTCAGCTTCTTTGAGCAATTTTGGGACTATTAACCATGTTACCACCTGCCAAATTAAAAGCAGACATCATATAAATTTGAGCCTCAGCAAATGGATTATGGCTAGCTAGCTAGCTCCATTTGGTGTGAATTCACTCCCTAATTAATTAATTAATGCAATTGGAATCACAAGGCCAATGCACCTTGTGTGGGAGGCAGAGTCCGCGAACCCCGAGCGGAGTCCACCCATGGTGAAATAGAAAAATAAAAACAAAGATCTATACAGGCTCGAAATTTTCACAAGATCATACTCGTATGCTAAAAATTTGCAGAATACTATGTATGGAGAAGTCTTAAGCCTATGGGCCTGTGATGATTGTTAGAACCCAGAGGGGATCTGGACATAGGCCTGGGCCAAACCACCCCAAGACCTGAAGCCTAAACTACCAACCCAGTTAGCTCACCAATAGTTGTTAGGCACACACAACACATGGGAACTAGCATTGTCCAAAGTCGAGCTACACATAGCTACGCAGACACTTGAGTTTTGTTGGACAAGTAACCTCGAGCAGTATGGCTCATATATCAAACAGAACCATACCATATTAAAGGAAGACCACGCTGCATTAATAAGGACCATGCTACAATTAACGAAGGTCTTAAGAAC
Source organism: Platycarya strobilacea (assembly GCA_036898215.1). Taxonomy (NCBI): domain Eukaryota; kingdom Viridiplantae; phylum Streptophyta; class Magnoliopsida; order Fagales; family Juglandaceae; genus Platycarya; species Platycarya strobilacea. The sequence continues at coordinate 6,999,611 of CM072555.1, forward strand.
ACGACATGACTTGGCAGGGGATGTGGCCATCAGAAAGCAGACTAATAGAGAGTTTGTCTTGGGATACGGACGACATCCCCTAGCCTCCTCTATTAAGAGATATCTTCGCAGGTATATAAATACTACACACACACACAAACACCATCCTAGACCGGATCGACATCCTATTTAATCCATACCGGTCCGATCTAATTCGATATAAAAGTGGTCCGGTCTAGTCTAGGAGCACCTGAAATAATTTAATGGACTAAAATTTTATCCAAAACTCTGCAATGATGGAAAAAAAAAATTAGTCCAAATTTAATTATTATACTATTACATTAGTACATTATAAATTTATATGTTAGTAAATAATGATAAATTAGTAATAATATATTAAATAATAATAATACACTTATTACATTTACTTATAAGTTATTATTAATACTCTATATAGATATACTATAATTTATATTTTTATACTACGACTAGTCAACTACTATAAATTATAATATGTTAATATTATAAAAGTATATATTATATATTAATGTGTTATACTATCACTTTTAATCTATGTTAATATTAATATTATAATTTATATATTATTATTTATATATACATATATAAAAAAAATTGATATGCATTCAGTCCGATCTAGGGGGAGAAATGCTCTGGACTGGGACTGGATCGAAAATGTTCGGTCCATATAAAAATTGAATCGGATCGGACTGAATTCTATCGGTTCAGTCCGATTTGATCTTCCTACACCCATATCTTTTACTCTAGCAATTTATTACTTGTGATTTCACTCCCACCTAGACTTTGGCATTGGAGGATCCACTGTTCCCCAAGCCACCCTCTCACCTTCAGTATATGCAAGTTGACGATGGGGCTCATGAGTCACGGAGTTGTCTAGGCACATGAAACACGACATCAGCACACCTAATTCTCTTCTTAATTAACTCTTATTACTTCAGCTTTATGTATATGTCATTCGTCTGATATGGTGATATTAGAGACTAAAGTCACATGGGCCGAATGCGCTAGGCTTATGTGTTTAGTTGTCAATAAGAATGAGTTGGTTAATTGGGCTTGGGTCAGGCTTTAGTAGTCAGGTTTTTATCTGTTGTTAAATGGTACAATAGTCATGTTACATTTTGCTACAAATAGGATAGAAGTCTAAGGAATCTAGAACATTTGAAAACTTTTTGTGATTTGAATGTGGAGGAGTCTACCCTCAAAGTTAGACAGTGTGATTTGAAGTCAAATACATCATGGCTCTTCATTATTCATCCATAATCTCTTTATTTTCTCTCTTATTTTCTTGTTAGCCAAACACACTACTATCAGGCTTATTTATACCGTATATATCTTCTTTCAGAGTTGGGATTATTTACTTGAGCTTCTTGACCCAGTTTTCGTTAATCTTAGGGTGCAAGGTTTACATGATCGTTATTTGGAGGGCTTTCGAAGCACTTAGAAAGCAACAAACTTCAGTCTAAATATAAATATGAATGAATTGACAAATTGGTCTAGTTAAGTCTTGTAGAAATCATTTCTGAACTGAGCCTTATGATCTTATGTATAGCACATGACATGTAAAACGTGCATGTGGATAAGAGAAATTCAGCTATAGAGGAGGCCTATCCTGTAAAACAAGTGTTCATGTGTTTAAAAAAAAGGTCTTTGAACACTAACTAATATAGAGAAAGAAGTATTCTTTGTGAGAGACAGACCTCATGAGGAACCGGAAGTATTACAAAAGCATCCAACCAGAAACCCTTCAGGGAACGCAGGTTGTGAGAAGCAATCGCACGTGCATCCCACACGAGCTTCCCACACCCAACAACCAAAGATTCGGTCGACACGTACACCAGCCTGAACTAGAACGAGAGATGGCACAGATGAACCAAGTCCACACACGTGCGAACAACGGTGAGGATAGCAGCCAAAGCAAAGTTTATGTAGAAACATGGGGCACCACTCGGACTCAAGGAAATCGTGTAGAAGAACAGAGGATCCACAGCCAAAGCCATGGCACGTGCCATCAAGACGGCACGGTTCCACCTCAGCATGCGCTTGCTTCGTGGGTCCGAAATTCTCCCGAAAGGGCCCCAGCTGGGTTAGCGCAGGACGTTACAGTCAGAGCGGACGGAGTGGAAAACAGGGACACCCACCTGAGTGCAGGCAGAGCATTCGTTGAAGTTCTTGGTAATTGCAACAGGCTCATGATCATCGCCATCGCTAATGCTATGGCTGTTTCTGTTTCTGTTATTATTCTTGTCAGGATTTCTTGACATCTCTATCCACGGTACACCTGCAAATATTATATTATATTATCAACATTGCAAAACAAAGTAAGAATTCAAAACCCATATTATATACATTATCTCAATCCAATCACCTCAACATTTATATGGCACATTTCTGCTTGCGCGTATGTAATATGCATATTAATACATGCGAATCTGATCAGAGATGATCAGAGAGGAGTAACCGAGTGATACCTATCTTAATTACCTTGAGAGGGAGGAGATGGTTGGAAGAGAGAGAGAGAGAGACAGAGGGTCTGAAGGGATTATAATGGAGGGACGGGACGTTGTCTGTGACAGAGGCACGTAGCGCATGGAGGAGATGTCATGGCTGTGAAAAGGAGGGAGACGCTCATACGTGGATGGTGGATTAGCTATACATCGACCGTAGATTGTAGGTAGCTGGGTCCACATAGCACAAAGTGTCTTACTTACCTTCCATGTCAGCAGAGATGGGACAATCAGCAACCCATTTCTTAATTACGCGAATTGCCTTCGGTATGGCATAAAAATGAGGGTGGTTTTGCTTTATGACTAATTTGAGACTTCGTCATTAACTATATGCATGGTTTTAATGACCACTAGCTATTAATTCTTTTAAAGATAATTTATTGCAAGAATTTCCATGTACTGGTCATCGCAGGTATGGTATGCGCATGAACAAATATATGAATTTCTTTTTATTATCAATTAAGACAGAATATACTAATAAGATCATCAGGTGGTAAAATGAAAAGAAAAAATGGAGGAAATTAATTAAGATGCTCTTATATCATGGAAATGATATATAGTTCTTTTTTTATTTGAGCAATCAATAATTATAATAATAACAGTAATAATCTTAAAATTAAGGCTTAACTAGCTTCCATTTTTATTTGCTTAAACTGATAATTCATGTCTAGAGAGAGATTTTGAGTATTCATTTATGGTTATTGTAGAGAATTACTTGAAAATTATTTTTCTCAATGAAAGAAGCAAAACAGATAAAGAAATAAAAGAGAATTAAAGCAAAGAAACTTATTTAAGATCAGGAAAATGAAATCCCAAGAAGAGCGAAAACGGATAAAAGGCGCAGGCAGGGGCGGACCCAGCTATAATATAATTTTTTAAAAAAAAATTTATAATATAAATATATATAATTAAAGTTTTCTCTCAAATTAAAAATAAATAAAAATTGTAACCCCCAAATTTTTTTTACTAAAATTATTCATCTAAATTTTAATAAATATCCATTTATATTCTAACTTTTACTTTTACTTAAACTCAAATTTCAACTCACATAATCTCACAGTTACTCAACTAACAGTCTAACTCTAATAAAAAAATTGATTATAACTTTATATGATTGTAAAATTGATTGATTATATTCACTTATTTAGTTTCAGTTTAACTTGTATAATTATGAGATATAATTTGTTAAAAATTTAACAATGTTACATCATTACTTATTAGAAAATTCTCAAATTTATTCTTAATCTATAAATTTTTCTTAAATCATATAAAAATGTGAACAAATCCTTAAAAATAATTGATTTTTTTTTTTAAAAAGACGTGAACAATTCGAAAATTAATATACATTTAGAGAGCTCGGTAATAACAAAACATGACACTTTTATCACTGATGATCATCCTTATAAAATTTATATTTATTGTACATTTTATCGATCGCCCTCCCAAACACAAAATTCTAGTTTCGCCCCTCGGCGCAGGTGTGATACGAGACTAGACTCTAGAGGATTTAATATTGCAAAGGTTTTATGCATGGATTTAATACGTAATTGGCTCCATTATTGATTAAGAAGTCCAACGTCGTGAGAGATCGATGTGCCCCATATGATCATCTAGCCATGCATTTCATTTTTCGCTTTAGTTTTCCCTTCCAGTTCGTATTAATTAGCCTAATTTCAACGTCTGATAATGACGTAAACAATAGCGTTAATCTTGTACATGAAATGGGATTTAAGCTTAAAAAATGCTATATCTTTCGAATAAATTTTCGATATAAACAAAAATAATTTTTTAGTTTTTTATACTGAAGGATTAAATAAATATTTTTTATTAATAATGCTGTAAAAAAAAATTAAAATAAATATTTAAGAATAAAAAAAAAATTACAGACATCTCAAAAGAGGTCCTTTTTCTTCTAATTTTGGATCATGAAAATATATATAACAATTAATTTTATATTTATTAATCCTCGTATAATTAATATTAAATGATAAATTCCAAATTCCAAATTCCAAAATTAAATCTCTTCGAAAGCTCTCTTATATATACTTTTTTTTTCTTCTTCTAATTAATTTGACAAGTTCCTGTTAGGTACTGATCAATTAGTGTTCTATTATTTTTTCAGTGCTCTATTCTTATTTCATGATATAATCTCTAGTTTCAATTATCCATGAAACTAATTAATTAAGAGTCGACCTCCTATTCTACTTTTTGGTTAAACGATTTCTTAATAATGCTAAAGCGGAAATTAAAGAGTAGCTGCAAGATGAAAAATATGTTGATAACTTGAAGGCGAAAAATACATAAAAACAAATACAGCAAAATTAGTCACAATATTCTTTCGAAGGCTTTTAGATAATCATGATGCTGACATTATTTACCCAAATGGAGTCCTCAAATTAAACGTAATTAAGCATATTTACCCGCAAAAACATATATGTTTCTCAAGAATCGACATATATTCTATGTCTCATCTTCTGATCATGAAATGCAGCTAGCATACATATATTTACTGCAACAGCTCTGAAATCCAACCCAGATGAGGCAAATCCGAATCTGGTAATTCCCAGCAATTAGAAGTAGAGCTAGTCCTCTGGTGATCCCCTGCCTCCTCGCAATCCCTAATCTTCAAGCCCCTCAATGTTTTCAAAAACTCCGAAACACCGTCAAAACAATTACTCTCAATATTCTTCTTCCTCGTCAACTCCGGCACCGGTGGTACTGCCGATATGGCTCCCTCGTTTCCATTTGATCTATCCCCACCGTTATTTCGTGCCCGGTAAGTGTAATGGCACTTGTATTTGGTCTCCGATCGCAGCTGCTCCGGCGTGTGGGCGAAAAAACATACCTTACGTTGGCAATATTTGCCGGCATTGCATGCACGCGTGCGGTACCTCGCGGGGTGAAGCCAGTACTCGAAGACTCCATGCGCAAACTCACAGGCATCGCTCTTAGGGCATTTCCCGTTCATGCGGAAGGCGGGGCAGGCGATGGCCGAGTAGTTGAATTTACGTGGGTCCCGGCGCTGGGCCTTTTCGCCGCGGTGCGCGTAGGGGCACTCGGTCCAGTCATGGCTTCGCATTCTTGGGCATCGCTTGATCTTAAAGGCGTACATGCGGAATTCATCTGTGCCAAACACGGCGTTCTCGATGTGGTCAGAATTAAACTCGGAAGGAGTACTGACGACTTGGGGAAAATGCTGCTCGGAGAAATCGTAGAAACTGGCCGGATTGATGCCATTCAACATTTTTATGGCTGAATAAGATTTTAAAAAGGGAAAGAGAGAACTTATCCAAACTACACTCGTACATGCACAAGGTTTTACGATTTCAAAGGAAAGAGAAAAATCAAGTGCCAACTTCTGTTTATACAAATCGAGAAGGCATGACAATGGGCTGTGCGTGTCACAAATTCCAAGAAATTAAGATTGAAAAGAAAATTCAACTCCAGGATTCATTGGGTTGAAGAAATCCGAACACATCAAAGGGCTTGAGAGATGAAAACAATCTCTTCAGCTTTAATCTCTTCATAATTCTACTTCTGCTTACTGGTTCGATGGATGCTAAAGATAAATAATGTTTTTGTGAATGCAAATATGGGAAGTACAAGCAGAGAGAAGATCCATTAAGCATACCATAGAAATCTAGAGGCAAGCTAGGCTGTTAAAGGAAGCATTGAAGTGAACGAAGGTAAGGGAAAGGGTACGTGCATTTATAGCGACAGGAACTGAACTCTGATAAGAGTTAAAAGCTAACCATTATGAGTTACAATTGAGGTCCACAAATGGACCCTTCATCTAACGGTAACGGACGTCTGCTGGGGTTCCCCTTAATGGGCATGACATTGGCATGCATGCTTTCTTTGCCACCGGGAAGACATTGGTTTACACAATCTGCCAGTTGTGAGCCCATGATCATGAAGAGGCAGCTTGGCCATTCATGCTTATAATAAACTTTGTCACCATCTGGTAGAATATAATCAATTGGAGATCTCAGCTTGATGAAATCAAGATTTTATGATCTAATATCTGTGAATTTGCTAAAGCACCCTGATCACCAAAATCTACATTACTTTCTCATAATTACTAATTGGCATTATTTGGCTCATTTATGAAACTGGAGATCATGAAACTGGCGGCCAAAATACAAAATAAATGTGGTGACGTAAAGATTGCCGATCGCAGAGAGCAGCAGGGTTTAACGGACGTTTCGATGAGACCATAGTAAAGAATAACCCAGAATCGACGTTGTATCGACTCCGGCCCCCACACCACAGAAAGAACAAATTTTGCAAAAAATGGCAAACGCACAGCAACCCACACTTGGAAATGATAAGTGACCCGACCTATGTTTACGACAAAAGTAGTAAGAGATTCTCGCGTCCACGTGTCAGAGGATCAAATACCCGAGCTGGAACAGTTTTGAGTTACTCTCTCCCTGCTCTTATTGAGAGGTGTCCTTCGGTTTGGCAAGCGTTGATTTATCCTGATCTTCTCTGTGGTTCCGTTCATTTTCACAAAACAACAAAAGCAAATAAAACCGACTCCTCCCTTGGCTGCAACAAAATGGTTGTTGATTCTATGTGAGATAAAAGAGTTTGGTGTACAGCTTTGAACAAAATTGAGGTACATAAACCTTCATCTTCAATGGAGTATTTTCTTTTCTAAAACCCATCTCCGAGTCGTACGTGTTGTCTGTTGAATTGGTACCAAAAATCTATACAACTTGAAATTGAGGTTAGCATTGATTAGTCTGTATAGATCTAAAGCCAGTTCCACGATTGGGCTAATATTATATTGAAGAAGAGAGGTTCCTAGTCCTACCGATGTCCACTCTTATAAAAGAATAAAGTAATCAAAAGTCAGCTTCCCTCTTCACATTGGGATTGTTTTTGGAGTTTTTAAGTATGAAAAATACTATTTATTTAATATTATCCTTTCCTCATAATTTAATTTGGTATTAAATGATTGGGCGAAAAATAAAAACAAAAAAGTCTAATTTCATGCTTGCTGATTAGTACACAGCGGTATGGGTGTGCAGCTGTGCTGTTGCTTGCAAGGAATTTGCGTGGCTGACTCTCAAGCCGCAACCCGCGGGGTGGCAAATCTGCAGGTTAAAAAAAAAAAAAAAGTCTTCCATTCATTATCCTCACACAATTATTTTATTTTATTTTTTACTAAATATATAATATATGTATAATAAAAAGAAGAATTTAAGTTCAAGAAGAATAAAACCAAAAATTTACAAAAATACAAAAAAGGATGTATAATGTGTGAAGATAGTGAATCATAAAGTTAAAAATGATGATTACTTCAGACACAAAAGAATCCCACAATAATAAACTTTCAAAGTGACATGACTTAATACAATATTTTAAATTATAAAATTATTTTTACTATAATGTAGATTTATTATGACATAAAACTCTATTATTTTGTAAGTTTACTTTTATATCTACAGCACTTTTAAAAGATAAAAATAACAGTCTGGCCTGCAAGACTTTAATCGCTTTCTAATTTCTATCCCATTTGCGGCTAAAACTAGTAAAGCATAATTTCTTGGACAATTCACGCAATCACTCTAACGAAGTGCCTAGAACTCGTGAGTATCTCAAAATAGTGAGAAGTGTTAAAGTGGAACTCATTATAGATATAAAACTATTGGCATTTGGCGGAATTTATAAAAATATTAAAATAGTACAAATCCAAATTACACATCAATTAACAACAAAATAACAATTTCGTGAAAAAGTTAATAGGATTACATGAATAACCCAAAAACCTTGCGAAGATGTGAAATTCCATTCCAATCTTGCACAATGGAACAGAACTCTTATTCCTCTATAATTCAAATTATACAAAATACTTTTTTTTTTCTTTCTTTCTGGTCCGATACAAGGTGTGCTCAGAAACAGATCACGGGTAGACTTGGGGGCCAAAAATGAGAATAAAAATGCCGCAAATGTAGCGATCGAGATTGATACATGAGTGACGAATCATATCATATTGGCCCGTACCTTTACTAACTCAGAAAAGAAAAAAAAAATCACCTCTTTAGCTTTTAGGATATGAATCCTGGCTTTGGCATTGTTCAAGAGTAACATTACAATTGTTCATGGTGCGCGCATCAAGGAGACCGTGATTCCATAGCTTGATCATAAATAATCTCCAACACCTGCCATGCCATAAGCATATTAATACTCCAGACTACAAGTTACGAGCAAATTGATGGATTCTATTGAATATTAGTACCACCACGGCACCACCTTATAGTCTTCCAACCAATGACAATTTTACTAAGCTTATAGAGCAAGAAATTGTAACAATAAACAGATAATCAAAGATTTGGGTCCAAGGCAACATGTCAAACATCGTAATCCAATTACAAATAAAACTCGGGCACTGCCCACAAAAGTAGAGGTGAGCTAGTAAACACAAACATGGTTGCGAAGGAGGCCCAAACATGGGAAACTCGAGTCCTTAAATATCAAATCCAATTCTTGATCCAACACTTCACTTTTTCAATGTTCTTTTTCTTTTTGCTCCTTTCTTTTTTTTTCTTTCCTTTTCATTCTATTCCCCCTTCAAACCTTTAAACCCTCAAAAGCAGTGTTACTGTAAACAGCTAATCTGTGTCGTAATTCTTTTTCTGCCAAAGCATCTGTAGGGAGCTGGCAGCAAGATGCCCACTGTCGTTTAAGTAAAAAGCCCTCTCCCCCATCCACTCTCCCCTTATTTCATTCAACTGTCAAAGGCAGCTCCCTACAGATGTTCTGTAATGTGGCTCCTAAAAGCAATCCCCAATTAAATTTAAATAAGCCAATGCTGACAATATATAAACTTAATGTTCATATACAAAATTTCTAACTGACTCAACACACTCAATCTGTTTATGAGCAGTTTCATGTTATAATAAATCAGTATGGAGCAGAAGAGAGATTAGTTTCAAACCTTTTCCAATCAATAAAGAAAATGAAGCCTGAAATTAATGGGCATAACCTCACACTTATATGATGTGCATATATACAAAGGAAGTGCACAACAATAAACACCGTCCACACATATATCCTAGTCAGGTCGTGTGGCACATTTTCAATTTCGCTAGCTATAAGGTATATTAACTTTTGACTGGATTCTATATCCATCAAATAATTGAGGATTGGATGAGACTTTAAGGGCAGAGTTAAGCGGAAGCAGGGAAATGAGACTTTTAAGGGATGCATTGGAATGAACATATCCATAATTCAGAATCACATGAAAATAGCTTTACCAAATCAGGGCAGGGTTACGGACCAGGTCAGGTCCGTGCAAGCTCGAAAAGGCCTCACAAGCCCAAGGAATATGACCATCTGCTAGTACCCTGACATTACCAAATATAGAGTATTTCAAAGAACAAGCCTCAAATGAATAAGATCAATTCGGAGAGAAGGCATGAACCATGAATCATACATCATTACTAAATGTGCCATGAAATCAAACCGCATTCAAACTGATGCATACACCCCATTCTAATCTTCATCCTAGCCTAGTGAGAAGTACTCAAAGCAATTTTTCAGATAAAATAAAAGTATTGAACATAGGTTGCATTCGTGATTCAGACATCCGCATTATGTTTAGTCTTCCAATCATCACTAAATGGCAACCAATGGCTTCATTCAGTTAGGTTGATTCAAACAATTACACAACCCAGAAACAATCACCTTTTCAGCCAGTTCAAACAGTCATGGCTAATGAGAGAGTCACTCGTAAAGCAAAAAAAAAAAAAAATCGAAACGAGATAGAAGATTACCGTTGCTTCCTCACAAAAGAGTTCCACATATGCATCATTAGCTTCTCGTCCTTGGTCACATCAACAAAATCATCAAGCATCTGCAACATGATAAGAGCGTATCAATGTTATCATTGATAGAGAACAAAACACCTCCAAGTAAACAAAGTCAAAGATGCTTATTAAACTGAAGGTGCTAACCCATATTATCCAACCAAGACCCAATTTTTTTTTATAACAATGAAAGTAACAAATGTGGAGGGGCAACAATCAAATCGCCAACAAAAAAAGATTATGACCGAAACGATATCTCAGCCATTGATTTTACCAAGGCCCAAATTATATTCAGCAAACTGACCATGGACTCAACAAAGACTGGACCAAGAAATTTTTTTTAATCATTCTTACCTATTAATGGATACCTGAAAGGAGGAACTGCTGATCAGAAGCAAAGAATGTGAACACTTGTCCACATGCATTTGAAGAGCCAACAATATGAAATTTAGTACAATTATAGCAATAATTTCCTGTAATGGGCCCTAATTATGACCCTTGTAATTGATACTTCTTAAAAGGTTACCTAAAATTACTCTTCAACCTGAAATTTCATTTTCAAGCAAAAAGAAAAAACTCTCAGAAAACAACAAAAAAAAGTCATGATATCACTAAGCATACCCTCCGATCTTCAAAGTCTGCAACATCGTCATCAACTTCATCTTCACTATCTCGATCTGACAATACTTGCTCTGGTGCCATTGGCTACAAGCACAAGATAATAATATCTATTCTCAGATATATTGAAGGTATATTTTGAGCAGAAGTATCCAAAATAAAATATTATGTTGTTGAAAAATATACAACATGAACTTGACACCTGCGCTCTATGTGAGTGAAAGAACTGTCGCTTCCGCAGCAGGGCACAGCTGAAATGATCGGGAAAAAAATTATAATGATACGCATATAAGATGATGGGAATTTTTTTGATAAGTAAACTCAATTTTTTTTATAAACTAAATTCCATCATCTCATTCCATCATCTATAAGATGATGGAATTTAGTTTATAAAAACTTGTATCCTTCCAAATGAGAATATGACAAACCATGGGGTGGGAGGTGAGAAAAGGAAACTTTTTTTTTTTTTTTTTGGGGGCGGTGGTGGAGGACATACTTTCTAGGATCAGATCGTTCAATAGATAACTTTCTCGTCTTTGCAAACTGTAGCACGGTAGGGGCTGCAAGAATATTCCCAGCTATTGATTGAACACAATCAGGATCAACATGTGATTGTGGTGTGGCACTTGAAATCCCTGCAACATCAAAGTCGTACAACAAATTTTAAACACCCTTCAGCACTAAGAATGGCATTCTGCAAATCATTCCCACCTGAGAAACGAGCCCTATCACCTTTGCTAGAATGAGCATCTGAAATTTTAAACGATAAAAAATAAAATCATTGTCCATATATAAAATCCCTGGGATTGAGTAGGTTTGGGTAGGTTTCATGGGCTTTTTGGGTCATTAGGGGCTCTCTAGTATAGGCTAGGTGTTTTCTTGTATACGTCTAGTGTACTTGGTTACTCCTACTGATATATATAATATTTTTACTTATCAAAAAATAGTATCTGCAGGTATCTAAAACTACGAGCTGGTGGAGATATCCTGTAGGCTTATATGAATATATGATGCCTTAGAAAGCCTGCAATAATAGGTTAGGCTTATTTGAAAATACGATGCCTTAGAAAGCCTGCAATGATAGGTTCACCCTACCTTTTTTTTTTTTTTTTTTTCATAAGCAAACAAATATTATTAATCAAAGAATAGGCTTTGCCCAGTACAATACAAGTTGTATGCCTTAACTAGTTCACCACACCTTTTCCATATATTTCAACAGGGGGCACAAAGCTAGATAGTTTTCAACAATTCAGTCCTAATTTAAGATGGTCTTTCAAAACAAAGCTTGGTAGGGCAACTGAAGAAGGCCATTTCACAAGTTCCAAACCTTCTCCAGGAGGTCATTTTGCAAAAATGTAAGTGCAATCTGCAGATTACATGTTGCACAACATGTTCTTCCCACCCTTGATCCTTCCCTACGGACAATTTTAATGTGAAAGGAAATATGGGACAATGCAGTTTCTGCAGTTAGGTATGCATGCATGTGTGCACACAAGTTTATCACATTCTAAAAGAGGCTCACACTATTAAGGTTTACTAATAAATTTGACGGCACCACTCTCATTGCAGCTACACATTCAAGTCACCCACTTTATCATAGAGCTAGTGATTTACAAGAAACATGTCATGCACTAGCCTTAAGGAGCTGGTAGACCATCATGGTTCAATTTGCTTGATTGCTTAAGCACAATCATATTGTTTTATCAGTTGTTAAGAGTCCCTTGTCTGTCAGGTGGGAAATTCTAGGTCTACTGTATTTTCCAGCCCCAAGAAAGAAGAGAGAGGTTTTGAAATATTTCTCGATCTACAATCCTGTAAACAGTGAGAAGAAAGAAATGATGCCACTTTGAAGGGGTGGATAAATGGATTGCATGAAAATTCATCTCTTCAATCAGGACTTTCCTACTAGGACACTCTAGGTAGACTCTGGATGTAAGTAGCGTGATAATTAAGAGGTGAGTATTTTTAGGTAAAATATTTATTCCTTCTGTTTCTCTTCTGATTCCTTTGTGCTAGTCCTCTACAATCTTACTCCTTTATCTTTTTGGGGGGCAATAATTTGAACCAAAATTCAAAAACACCAAGGAATTTCAATGCTACAAGTATCATTGACCCATTAACAATCTGTTGTCAAATGACATCTCCTTCCGAATAAGCAAGAGTGGACAATAAGGCCACAGGTCCAATCTACTATGAAGCACGAGTTGTGTTTGGAAGCTCATTTTAAAAGAACTGATTAGAAGATCTGTTGAAGCTGTTGATATAGATAAAAGTTAGGAACACATACCATCAGCCCTGTCTAGAAGTTCACAGACTTCTGATGGCAACCGTGACTCCAAGGCGAGTGGATGCACACGCTTTGCGCTTTGAACTAGGTTCTTCAGTCTTCTGCGTCTAAGTGGCTTTGAGCTGGATAGAGAAATGAGCCCTCACACTAATTCTAAGGAATTGATTATGTATACGAACTTAAATTGAACAAAATCAAAGAAGCTTATTAGGTCACACCAGAGAAAAAGAAGAGAGAATTTACCAAAAGAAGAATGTTTGTTGCTTAGGATCAACACCATCTGCAACAACCTGAGGAGAACAAACTTAGATATAAATTCCAGACAGGATTTTTTTTTTTTTTTTGATAAGTTCAGACAGGAATTTCAATCTCACAAAAGCAAAATGTTGTACACACAATAATACTATACTGTTAATGACAACCAAAGTACAATAAAGAATAATCACAAAGTAGTTGTCAGGATAAAGTTTTTGTCACCTCAGATCTCCATGTTTCAGTTTTTACAGACACATTTACAGCTTGATACTCTTCAGTCACCTGTAATACATCCATGTTTTAGTAGTTATGCTTCACCAAATTTTAATAATCAGAATGACAAGAATTTGAAGATTACCAACCCAAAACTCAAAGTTGAAGAGATCATGTGATGAAGACAAGTGAAATCTGAGACCCTACATAAAAGATTTCAAAACTTATAAGCATCAACATGCAAAAGCATGCGTACTATCTGTTGATTTCCATATAAAATGAACAATGAAGAGATTATAAAATGAACAAGGAAAAATATTTACCTTAAAGCTGGAGCATTTTATCAAGCAGAATGGGCAGGTAAAGTCTTCAGTTACTGCAAGTTCATAAATTAACCAGGTTAACAGCTCAAAGATCACAACCATGCATTAATGGGGAAAAACATACATCACATAGAACTATTTTTTTATAAGTAAAAATTTTATTAATAGCAATCAAGGGGAAGCCCAAATACAAGACTCAATAGAAGACGCCTAGTTAGAAAAAAACTGTTCGGAAGGATTAAAAAAAGCAGGGAAAATTTTGAAGAGGAATTTCAATTAGCATCAATATCTACTATATTCTTACAAGTAAATGGAAGTGCAAATGAAAAAACCCTTATTCTTTTATGAATGTCTAACTGATAAACTTAATCTAAAACCAAGTTATCATCAAGGAGTTGCCACAAGTTACCAAACTAGTATATTGGCTAGAGCTAATAAAAAACATCACAAGTTGACAAGAAGATGGACCATGTACATGAAGTTGACCGCAATCAAGGGGAATCATAAAGCTCCAAGAATCTGTTGATTAACCCTTTATTTTCTTTCTTTCCTTTATCATTACCATTAAGCCCTGGAATCAATCCCCCAGCCCCCAAGCACCCAGAATCCATTCTTCTTTTCTAATTGCATGCCTTCACCACTTTGAACAATGATACAAAAACAGGTATGTCCTATCATATACTCTAGCCCTGATTGAACTTGAACAAGTGTGCAAACCCACTTGTCCATCAGTGACTAAACATCCAATTGCTATGTTATCATTTCTCCATCTCTTAACGGTGGAAATAATTTACCATTTCCTACTATACCTTGACTACAACTGCAATTAGAAAGTGTCTTCTTTAATATATTATCCATTGGAAACGAACGGGAAAAATGACTTATGTTCATTGTTTTTGAGAAAGAGTTAATTATCCAAGTGCTTCCTCTAGACCCTCAACTACTCCAATGGATCCCTTCTAATGCAACAGTTGCCCTTGGACACATCTTCATTTGAAATGAGATTCTTCCTGCACTATTTCAAACTCTCAATTACCTATTCCACCTCCATGGACTCATCTTATACTCCAATTACTATGCTTCCAGAATCCCATCAACAGCTTTTGTTCCCCCTTAATAAAGGTATAATGGAAAGGGCAGTCCATCTTATTCTACTCAAAATGGAGGAGGAAGTGAGAGCTTAGCAGGTTCACATTATTAATCCATTTCCTAATAGCTTACGTTTTCTAGAGAATTGGTAACTGACACTAGTTTAGCTTTCACAGTAAATAATATAGCCATGAAATGCTCAGTATAAAACATAAGATATAAATTGATACCACTTCAAAATTCAGAGGACAATAATGCACTCGCTGAGTTAATGCTATGGAGCTACAATAAGTTGCCATGCCTAATTCTAAGAGAAAACTAGCATACGTAATCAGTTACATTCATGATTCATGCTTCTCTCTCTATTTCTTTCCTTGCACCCTAATGATTTTTTTTTTTATTGGCATTGGGTGTCAGGAACTCCTTGCACCCTTATGAATTTCAACAGGTTGCCAAAGCAATAACAAATTATCAATGCCACTAGGTGTGTGAAAATAATCAAACAAAAGGGAGACGGCCCCTAGTGCAGCAGAAAGGAGATAGAGAACAAATTGAAAGGGTAAAAAACTACAGATTAACCAGAAAGAAAAAAGAGAAATCCACATCACCTTCAGTTGTCTGCAACTTATTTTTGTAGTATCGATAATTAAAAACGACATTTCCTGCCCTTAGCCTGGATATCACAATCAGCCAATTTTTCTTTTCATGAATCGACATGGGAAAACATAGAATATGCCAGGCCAATGTTTTAGTGGACCATGCTAAACAGTAAGCATGCCAAATGCACATATTTGAATATTCCAAATGAACAGCAAGACACAAGTTTTCATGATCAAACTAAAACTTTGAATATTATTCACCAAGTTACAGATTAAATAATATTCTACTCAAAATGTAACAAAATTTTGAATATATAAACAACATTCTACAGTGAACATGTAACAACATTCTTGAATCAATGCCTGTTTACATTTATTTAATATTGGAACGGCTGAAAAAAATCGACAAAGAAAAATATGTGCAATATAGCAATTCTAGAAGACTATTAGTTTTAATAAAAATGAAGCTTTCTAAATTCCAAACCTAACATCATCTATGGAGCACAAGGAGTTGTGAATATATAAACATGTGCAGGGATAAACATGTGCTGGGATAACCAACAATGTGGGGCTGCCTGATCAAGATTGAGAGACCCTCATCCTTTCTCACTTGTATTTATCCTCCTAAACATTCAATAGTTAAAGACCCTTTATAAAGATTTAGTTAAAAAACTTTAAGATATTTTTTAATAAGTAAAAAAAGGTAAAATATGAATTAAGTGACCATTTTCATTTAAGAAATCAACATAATTACTGGTTCATACAGACAACATTATTCGCTATTCCATCATTAGAAAAGATAAAATTGATGTGCTCAACAATTCTATCAAAATCTGAAAATTTTTCACCTTTATGGTTGGCAGATTAATTTGAATTATATGGATCTGCATATCATCCATTATTGTTTAAAAAAATTGGAAGGTATTAATCTTGATGTGACAGTGCATATAATTTATTTTCTATACCATTCCTTATCAAAAAATTTCTATACCATTCATGTGGCTGAATTTGTGTTACCTATTGTGTCCCTATTTGTGAATGTCTTCATACATACCAACCTACCTACCTAAATATGAAACACATACACGCACACACGATAGAGAGATGAAGAGTACCGAATAATATGAGACAATGATGAAGAAGGAATGTCACTATACAAGTATGAATTATAAGGAGATTTCTCCTTGGCCCCAATCTCTTCTGCAGAAATGATGACTTGCACTTGCTGTGATGTACTCTTAGGCAACCAGGAAAAGATAACAGATATTATCAAAAACAGGATGCAGAACAATGTGAAAAAACATATAGAATAGCAGAAAGAAAGAGGAATAGGGGAAAAAAGAAACAGATATGTTGAATGTGGAAAATACCAGAGTTTCAGAATTATATGGAAGTTGAATTGAGATGCATCCGTCCTCATTCAAACAACTCAGCTGAGTAAAGTAAAAATAAATATATTACAATATGACAATATTCCCAAGGCCTATCTAAACAGCTAATTAGCACATCTAGGCTAGAAACAAGAGAAAACAAGAGTTAATAGGCATTTATAAGACATACCTTTAAGAAGCAAGAATGCATGTTTACAGTTGAAATTATCTCAGCCCTCTGGCCCAAGATAAAGTTAGGAGAATTCTCCCACGACAAATAAAGTGATTCCAATGGTATCTTGCCCCATAGGCAGTCTCCTCCAGCGGCTACTGTCAAGTGAAAACAAATCCAAAACAGCAACATTCTTATGCTGAGGGACAACTAAAATTGTTTCATACTCTATGGATCATGAGGTTGAAAATGAATTAAATAATTAATTTAAATATTATTAAAGGTCTCATTATCTATTAGCACAAACATAAGACTGTGCTCTATAAAATGTTTTCTTTGAAACCTTTGGGTGATCATAAGTTACATTTGTCACAGGTTGTTATTTACTTTCATTTAGGAAGTTTAATATTGGTGTAAAAAGTGCAATCTCGTTCAAAATTATCAAAAAAATGCAATCTTCTACAGATATTAAACACATTTAGCATGTGTAAAGCCCTAGGGGTAGGCTCAAGCGGTAAAGGCCTTGGTCTTGGTGGTATGCTCCCTCTAGGTCTAAGGTCCAAATCCTCTTGAGTGCAAACAATTTCTAGGGACCATCAGACTGAGAGAACCTCCCCTTGAATTATCCAAGGTGCACTTGCGGAAAACTCATTGCCGAGGACCTATGCACCCTGGGATTAGTCAAGAGACTTTTTCTTGGACGCCCGTTGCCAATAAAAAAAATTAGCATGAGTAAAGCAGATGCAATGAATCAAATTAGAAAAACACATGAATTATCAGATTTTGGGGGGAAAAACAATGACTCGTGAACTGTTAAAACAAGTAGCGAAGTATTTTATATACAATAGAGTACAGCAACTACTATGTATCTTACACGGAAAAGAAGTCACATCCAAAGATCCCTTGGTTAAATTGATTCCAGGCAAAGGATTTTTGGCCCCAACTGCAAGAAAATGATAACGTTGACCAAATATTGCAGTGAGAATCACACTTCAATCCCTCTACATTATTCAGTTTATACATTATTATTGCATACCCCAGCTGACAAGCAAGATGGCAAGTGAACCAGATTTGGCCTCCATTGCTAGCTTATTAATCTCTGGAAGAATAATATTGGCTTGAATTTGAGTACTCCTGCCTACTCCGATAGGATTGTTCAAGATGAATGCTCGACTAAAGCGGTACACAGCTGAATACTTTTTTTATGGGGAAGTGGAATTAAAAATTATGCCAGCAAAACGACTTAGAAGGTAGAATAAATAGAAGATTATCGTCAACAGATGCTAGTGAAGTTGGAATAATGTTCAAAAAGACATATATCAATTAATATTAGCCTAAGAATAAATCATGTGCATTCTTACCTCGGCATTTGCAATATCGGAAACTAGTCTCGCCAAGAATATGCACAGGGGAAACAGTTTTTGAGTTTGTAAGCTTTCATTCGCAGTCTCTGATAAAGAAATTTTCATTTGTATTCTACATGATCAACCAACAGGAACAAGTGAGTGACACGAATTGATTTTTAGGATGAGGACAGGCTAAAGCAGAAAAGTCCACGTCCTTATGTAAAAAATATCAATTCAATGTCATGAAATTTAATGGAATTCAAATAACGATGCAGAAAAAGAAAATTGTTGAAGTATATAGCTCATACCTGACGTGTGTACAGAGGCAAATAGACAAATGCTGGAAGGGGCGGGGGCAATGCCCCCGTGGTACAGTACAAGGGTATTTTTATAATTTTTTTTAAATACGTTCGTACAACTAGAGTTAGTATAAATATATATGATTTAACCCTACTTTTTATATAATGAAATTTTTGCCGCTCGCTCCTGTGGATGTAGGCACACTGCCGAACCACTTTAAATCTTTATTATTTTCTCTTTTGATTATTTCGTATATTTATCGTAATGTCGCACAGTAACAACAAAGATGAATAGAAAAATGCCCAGCACCATCATCTTTATTCATCATATGCTTAATGGAATTACCCTCTATTAGAAGTTCAACAACAACAATAGCACAAATGAAAGGTCTCTGCAAAAGTTGCTCAAGTTCAATAAATTTAGCAATAAACCTCATGAAAACAAATAGAAATCAACAACACGAGTAAAGCAGGAGGAAGATGATTAACTAAAACATAGAATGTTTAATTAAACTGTGATTTGCACGTATGAATTTTTCCCTCTCTTAAACACTAAAAAAACAATATCTTTAAAAAAAACGTTGTTCTTTATCTTGAATGTTCTCATCTCCAGGCATATGTATCATATTCTTTTCATGTAAAAGTTAACTATTAAAGCGACTCGAGATAGCCACAACAGTCGGTGTCATGGAATATGAAAAAATATATGATGAAGACTAAGATATCTATATCATTCATAATTTTCGAGTTTAAATTTAAGAAATACAGATAATTTTGCCCTAGAAAGCAGTTACCCGACTTTGTCATACAACAGATGCTGATCCGCAGCTCAATCTAACTTCTATGTTAGACGAGTACATGAAGTGTTCTTAAGAACCAATATCCAAAAACAGTTCAGAATAAGCTTTAAACTTATGGGGGAGGAAATAAAACAAAATTCACAGAAAAAAGCAATACTGTGAGGAAAATGTAGCATCCGAGTACGAATAGAAAATAAAATGCAAACTTCAAATAATATACCTCTTTCGGTTTTTTGCCTCTATTTTGTAGTGCAAACATCTTTGAAGAAAAGACGGCTACACAAGCGAAAGCAATGTGTAGAGTTAGAAATGCAGAGGCGGAAATGAAGACAAAAGAAGGAAAATTTGAATGGATTATCGGGGAACTACGTTTCTGATGGCACGGCGCTGAAGAATGTTGTAGATTTCTACAGGCTTGCAGTAAACGGAGAGGCTCTCTTCGGCGGCGACTTCCTCTTCGGCCGACATACGCACACGGGAATCTTGGCGGCACATAGCTTCCGCAATTCTAAACAGGAATTGAGCTTCGAAGCTCTCGGGAAGCCCAGAAAATCAGGAGGAATTCAATGGAATAGATAAAGGGGTCGCAGTCTCGCAGAGCTGAGAAAGCAACCAGGAGGGGCGGTACGAGGTGGGGGTTCCAAAGTCTTCAAAAGGCAGGGCGGCGGTGAAGAAGTAACTTTTGAGAAATGTTTTGGGGCCCGGCGTTGGCCCCTTTGCGCCTCCGTGGAGCTTTTTAAATAGAAAAAATAAATATAAATAAATAAATATATATTTTTTTACATTTTTTTTTTTTTATAAAACAAATACAAATTATAAAAAAAAATACAAAAACAAATACACTATAAAAGAGCCCAACATCGGGGCCCATATCACTGCCCGTAACTTTTAAGTACTAAGGATGGATTTTGGGTCAGATTTTGACTCGAGAGTTGCGTCGCCATTTTCTCTCTCTCTTTCCTTTTCTTTTCTTTCATTTTCGTTTCTAATAATATTTCTTCCTACAATTATTTTATAATTATTTTATATTTATTATTTTGATTTTATTCAATGATTAAGAATTTGAATATTAAAAAATTATATTTTTTATTTATTTTAATAACTGAAAATGCTAGAAGAATACTTTAAAAAATAAAAAAAAAATTAAAAATATAAATATATTATAAATTATAAATAAATAACAAAATATTGAATAATTCTTATTATAGTCCATATCTTATGGACTGTAATGTAAGCCTAAATGAAACATGAACGTTTCATTGGCGACATCTTTTAAGTGAAAAGAAAATAAGCGCATCCAACATCATTTAAAATCATACTATAAACAAAGCATTTCGTGTCGCCTTATCCTTGCCCTGTTGTCATCTTCGTCGAAAATGCATGCACAGCTCCTTCGGCTCATTGACACTGTCATCCCCTTCCTTGAGTTCCCAGTCAGTATGAGCACTTAATGAAACTATTTTACCATTTTGTTTTTTGGTACTCCAAGTATGCCGGCGAGCGCTATTCTTTATGCATTTAATTTCTGGAATACCACCCAACAAAGATTCCTTTATCCATTCAATGCTTAATTGGAGTTCCACTTTGATGATTTCTCTGCCATTGGTCGTGTGTATCTCGTCCAATTTGCTACATGAATGGCTTTTTTTTTTTGTATAGTGGTGGCTTGATATTTATCCACTATTTGTTGATGAAGACAACCCATTTGAGTGTACCCAATTATTGGGGGGGACAATTTTTTATGTATCAATTACAGATTGCAGTTCTAGATGGGTTATGATGTTTCATGTGTTTTGATATGAGATGTGAGTTTGCTAATTAGAATGAAACTTTTGAGACATTGGGTCGGGGCCATTGATGTAGACAGAGGTACCCAATTGCGGGGGATGATATTTGTGGTAGAGAGAGTTTTTGGGTTGTTTGTGTTTGTTACCCTTACAGCATGGTAGAATTCAAAAACAAAACGATAGTGATGACAAGATCCGGAACAAGGGAGTCGATCAACTTAATCCTAAACTTAAAATGATGCTTTTACAACTTATTTCTTGTACCTTTGTTCAAGGTTCCGAGGAGTTGTCGATGGTGAAGGAGGTGAGGAGTAGATGCACAACAAAGAGAGGGAGCAAAAGACTGAAATTTTCTTACAAATTTTGGGCTATTTCTTAATTTATGGGTGTTTTAGTCAAGTTTATGATAAAGTAATGATATTTTTATCTTTTTTTTTTATTATTTGGATTGCAAAAAAGTCCAAAATATTGGATTGTATCTAGCACCACCCAAAAACATTTTACTCTATCACGACTCTTTTTTTCTTTCTTTGAGGGGATACCATCGACTTGCATTGTACTACCACTTGGCTGATTATGGAATGGAATACAATGACTTTTCTTTTTTCCTTTTTTAATGAAATACAAGGAATTTTTTGTTTGTTTTTTTTAGCAAAAGAAAAACATTCATTCATATTAAAAGAAAGTACAGTACAACCCAAACTATAATTATCATAGAACATCCTAAAATCTAATGATAGACTATCTAAAAAAAACTAATATATTACAAAGAAGGTGGATCCTTCCCACTGTAAAACTCCAGGAGGCATTAAGGGATCTAGATGATTGGGATGTTTCCCAGGGCTTGAGTAGAGACAGCCTAATGCGCTATATTATACGCACATCGATTAAGAGATCGATGACTTCTTCTCACTTGCCAAGATTTGAATTGTTTAAGCATACTTACAATATCCCTTATAAGTGGTTCTAGCATCCAATCTTGAGCAAGTGAAGACACAGTGATTGCTTGTATTACTACTTCAGAATCACATTTCAGAAGAATGGATTCGAAATGCTGATGATAAGCCTCTTTGATTATCAGTAAGGCTGTCAAGGCTTTTCCAAGGTTGGAATTTGCACCCTGTATACAATCTGTTCTAAAAAAAAGTAGATTTCCTTGGATGTCTCGTTTTACTGAAGCTAAATAGATGATATCATTTTTGACTGCCACATCAAGGACAAAATTTTTGTTTTTGGTTGAATTACAGACTCAGGGTAACCATACACAGCATTGGACATGTGATTTTGAACAGACCAAGAATACTCATGTTCAGCAAATCAATTTAAGACCCTATTAACAAACAATTGAGGACAAACCTTATCTTTACCATGGACTTGACTATTTCTCGTGAATCAGATGGAATCCATAGCTAGAACAGCAAAGATTTGAAAATTATGTTGCTTATCTTCCATAATTTTGAGATAACAATCAGGATGAAGAATATGATTTACCCATTTCGAAATGGACTGTCTTGCAAACTTAAAAATATCCATGGGCCATTTGGAGCTCTTCCATAAGATTTTGGAAAGAGAACAGCTTAAGAAAATATGAGAAAGATCCTCCAACTCAATCTTGCAAATAGGACAATTTAGTTGATCTTCATCCGTCGAAATCACATTATGAAGTTTTGATTTGGTGGGAAGGATGTTATTATAAATTTCCAAATGAAAAGTTTCAAACAATCCTTAATTTTTAATTTCCAAAAAACCTTCCAATTCAGGTTACTCCCCATGGACGGATTAGAGGCATGGTTATTGACAAGAGCTGTATAAGCTGATTTCGCTGGGAACTTCCCTGAGGAATGATGAACCCATTGAATTTTATCTTGAATGGTGTGGAAATTGATTGAAGACAAGGGGATCTTTAGAATCTCATATGCCATATTTTCAGTGAATAGAGTGTTTAAAAAATAGTATTCGATCTTCTGGACTTTTCAAGGATAAGTTCAGAAACTTTCATGTCAAGATCTCTTAAAGAATGACCAGGATTAGATTGTGGTTTGAAAGATGGCAGAGAAGGAATCTATGGATCATTCCAAATGTTGATGGTAGCCCTATTATTGATCTGGAAACAGTAGCTAAAAATGATGAAATCTCTAATGCTAAGCAAAGATTTCAATAACCAAGAGTTAGAAAGTTTTGGGACAACTACTGTGAAAGATTCGCGAGCAAGATATTTTTTTGAAAGAACCTCTGTCCAAAAGTTATGATGGCCAATGAAGAGGGTCCATGCGAATTTACAAAGAAGAGAAAATTTGAATAGTCTCATTTGCTTGAGACCAAGCCAACCCATCGTTTTAGGACAACAGATACTCTTCCAAGATTTGGGGATGAAAGCTTGCTTTTTAGATTCAGCAATCCCCCACCAAAAAGATCTAAATAAAGAGTCCAAATTATTGGTGATATTTTTAGGGAAGTAGATAGTGGTTATAGCATAGCTAGGAATTGCACTAACAATAGATCTGATAAGAACCGCTCTTGCTGCTTGTGAAAGAAGTTTCGCCTTCCAACCTTAAAGTTTGTTTTAAACACATTCCATAAAATTTTGGAAAAAGACCTTTGTATCTTCTCCCTGAGAGAATGGAAGACCAAAATATTTGTTGAAGGGAGGTGCATTTCAGATTTGGAGAATTTCTTTGATAGCACCCTTAGTTATTGGAAGGGTATTTTTACTAAAATGCAAGGAAGACTTTTTATAATTGATAGTCTAACCTGAGTGAGTGCAGTAAAGATCAAGAAAATTGAGAAAATACTGAGCCATAGAAGGGTTTGCAAACCCAAAGAGGAACAGATCATCTGTAAATAGAAAGTGGGATATTGACGGACTATTTCGAGCTACTTTAATACCCTTGATATGGAGACTATTTTCTTGAGTGAGGATTAATCTGGAGCGGACTTCACTACGAGTAGGATGAAAAAAAAGGGGGAGAGGGGGTCACCTTGTCTAAAACCACGAGTAGGATTAAAAAATTCCTAGGGGATCCATTGCTGAGAATAGAGTATGTGACAGTAGTCATGCACTCTTTTATCCAATTAATCAATTGGAGATGAAAATCAGTAGTTTTTAATATGGCAAGAATGAAATATCATTCTATAGAGTCGAAAGCTTTAGCCATATCAATTTTAATGGCCATAAGATTTTGAGCACCTTTCTTCTTTCTATATGGTTAAAAATTTCTTGTGTAAGAATGGTATTGTCTTGAATGTTTCTCCCAAGAATAAAGACAAATTGAAAAGGGGATATAAGCTTTGGAAGGATCATCTTGAAACGATTTACTAAAATTTTGCAATAATTTTATAGCAAACGTTTGAAAGGCTAATGGGATGGAATTGATTAACTTCTTTGGGATTATCCATTATTGGAATTAGGGCAATGTTAGTACGATTCAATTTTTTAAGAAGTTTGCCACTGATGAAAAAATTTTAAATAGCCATGATGAGATCCTTATTAATGATACCCCAATAAGTCTTGTAAAAAAGACCCGTGAAACCATCTAACCTAGGAGCTTGTGAGGAGGGAAGTTGATGGATAGTTTTTAAAATTTCATTAGTAGTGAGGATAAAACAAAGGAGCTCATTATCCAACTGAGAAATTTTATTAGGATTAATGGAATACAAGGACTTGCGAGGACGATTTGGTAGGTCTGGCAGGTGTTGCGCGTATGGCAATCATACGACTCGAGCTGAGCCTGTTGAGGTCTTTTCTTGATGAGATTTTTGGAAAAAAATGGAACAATATTTTTAAGAGTTGATAATACACTTATAATTTATTTGTCATTAATTTATTATTTGTATATTTGTTTTTTTTTTGTTATTTTATTTGAAATATTTTTTTAACATCCTTAAATATTAAAAAAAATTTAAAAATATATTATTTTACTATTAATCACTTTCTTAATCATTAAATAAAAATAAAATTTTAAAAAATAAAAAATTTTAAAAAAATAGGTGAAGGGTGATAAATAGAGAGTAAGCCTATCATTATCCTTTTTCGATACAAGTTCCAGTCAAACAAGTGTCGCACGAGTCGATATTTTCTTACAACCATATTTCAAGCATGTTTCTCTATATATAGAGAGTACGTACCCATGAAGACATAGCCGAGATCTAACTCCATTTGGATATATAAAGCAGTTGAATGCACTTCATTTTTTAGTTGTTTTGGATGTAACACATCTAGATCATCAAATGAGTGCCGTTGAAGTTGAAGTTGAAGTTGAACTCATTAACTGGGCCCCACATAAATAGCAGCAACATCTAAGCCGTGTGTTGATTGACCCTATAATTCAAACCCTAACAGTAACCTTTATTATGGGTGTTCATCCGGGTTCTGGATTCTCAAATCCGGAACCCGAATTTAAAATTTTCTTCAATGTTTTAAAAAAAAATTAAAATATTAAGAAATATATTAAAATTTCAAACCGGGCTAGGTTCTACCCGACCCGAATGAACAGACCTAACCTTTATTCCTTGAATCCTTGCGCTAGAATGCAAATGTACAATTTTTTTTTTTCAAATTCAACGCATTGTCGGGGGAACAATAATATTAAGTAAACAATAGATATTTATGGTAGGTTCCAATAATTTTATAATTTCTTATAAATATATCTAAATTCATTCTAACATCTAAACTCACTACTATTACTTAAAAAAACTTAGACAAAACTCAACCAAATTATCTTAACTCATTATTATTCATAAAGAACTCAAATCAATTCAACTAAACTCTACATTCAAACGCAGCCTTAGCCCTTTTGAAGAGAATTTATATCATCTTATCTCATTTCATCTATTTAAATATAAACATTTTTCAAATTCTCTTTCATACTTTTTATCTATATTACTTATATTACTAATCATTACATATGTTCTAAACTTTCATATAAAATACAACAATATTTCAATCTTTTTTAATTACAAAACAAAATTATTATTTAAATGATTCAATTTCTTTAAATTACAAAATAAAAATATTATTAAAAAAATATATTCAACAATATTTTATCTTTAATAATATTTTTATTTAACTTTTTCTCTCATTTCTCAAAATCTAATAAAAATATTGACTTAAACTATTTCACTAATGTAACTATTGTTTACAAACCATATGGAATTTCTCATTTCATCTGACTATTCAAAACAAGGGCTCAAATCCTGGTTATACAAACAAATTAGTGTAATTAGAAGTAAAAGAGGCTCTCCTATAATTTTTTATTTTTATAAATAAAAAAAAAAAGTAAAAGAGGCTCTGAATCTCTCTCTTTGAATTGATATATTTCGATGTGAATCTTCGACCATTGATAAACGAGAAAGAATTCAAAGGGCAAAAAGTGGAAATGAAAAAAGGGAAGAGTAGGAGAAACAAATAAATGTCTTTTTTGTGTATTTATAGAATGTATTTTGGAAATAATCTTACCCCCTTTCTAAATGCTTTATTCGAGCCTTTTCACTTTCGGCCTCATTTGAAGCTTTCTTGTGTCCGAAGCGTCGAGCAATTTATGATTAGTTTGCCCGTCCTTCCAGCCCCAGTAAGCTATCCCTCTCTGCCCCGGGGCCCAGCTAAACTTTTCTACTCATGATGCTGTAATTATACATGATCAGTCCAGCCTTCCTTGACAATGCCCCACCAGCTTGACCACGTAAAAAGTCTTCGGGATAAAAATCATTTGATGTCAACACGTGTGAAAAAACTGTTTGGAGTGTGGAACATTCATGCGTTTTTTTTCTTCAAAATCTGAAAACCACCATGGCATCCAAAATCCATAGATGAAATGCAAAGCATGACCAAAAAAGGGAACTGAATACGGTCGGACAGAAAGGGCACCTCTCTGCCAAGCTAACATTTCATCATTCTATCAGCAAGCCACTTCGAATTTAGTATGACAAAGATTAAAGTCGAATTACTAAGACACTGATTGTAATAGAGAATGCCTTGTGGCTAGAATAAGATCATTTGTGCATATACCATTTAGAAACAAACCGAAAAAATAATGGAGTGGGAGAAAATCTAACAAAGCAACCTGACGTGCATATCATAATCATTTAGTATTCAGGGTGTTCGTCCACTTTAATTCAGCAAGAAGGCTGGTCTTACATGCCCACGTCCAAAGGAATATCAAAAGCAGCAAACTAGGAAGAGCAGCAGCCAGACTTCTGGTTAACAGGTTGTCCTCGTATCTGCACTGTTGGTGCTCTCACATTGTTCATTGGTTGACTCGCCATCCTGCAAAAAGTGATGAAAGAATTACCTGACCATTGAGAAAAGGCAATTGCACACGAAGATGGTACTTGAAATACAAGGAAATCCTGTCCCCAAGCAACTTAACCAACCATAACAAAAACTGAAAGCTGAGTATTTTCTAGCTCGCTCCTTTGAAGGTGTCTAACACATGCTTTTTTCTTGTAAATTACGTATGATATATCTCTTCTCTACATTATTTTCACAAGATATCATTAAGTCATATAGAAGTACCTATTCTTGATGTCAGCAGCCATGGCCATAAATGCCTGCTCCACATTAGTAGCATTTTTAGCACTTGTCTCCATAAATGGAATGCCAATTTCATCCGCAAAAGCCTATAGAACCCATTCAGATCACAGGCAACAGCATTATTTGGGTTATCAATAATCCAGTAAATAACAAAATAATCAAGGTTTTGACATTGAAGGAAACCAGATTTTACCTTGGCAGTTTCGTAGGACACAACTCTATTAGCAGTAAGGTCACTTTTGTTACCAACCAGAAGCTTGTTTACGTTCTCACTAGCGTAGCGGTCAATTTCACTCAACCATTGCTTAACATTATTAAAGCTCTCTTGGTCTGTCACATCATAAATTATCTGCCACACATGCCAAGAACATTGTGAAACAAATTCAATACATTCACACACAGATGACAGACTCACTGCATAACCACGAGCAAAGTGCCAAAAAACCTGACACACACACACACAGAGACAGCTTACTATGATGCCATGTGCTCCTCGGTAATAGCTACTGGTGATTGTTCTAAATCGCTCTTGTCCTGCAGTATCCCACTGCAAATTCAAGGAGGGAGAGAGAGAGAGAGAGAGAGAGAGAGAGAGAGCAGGTGAGTTTCAACACCTAGATAGAAACAAAAGCAACTTGCACAGAATGCCAAAACACAGAAAGTTATGGATATGCACCACATTCTAATATATTAACAATAGTTAAACAATGCCACCATCCAAATATACATCTGCACGAAGAAGGTCATCAGTAAAAAGCAAACATGTTAAAGATGATTCTGATTTTCCTGATCATCTAGTAGCCCTTTTTTTATCTAGTCTCCATGCCTTCATGATTTTAAGCTTCTCATTTAATTAAAGCATATATTACTCATTCAATTAGGAGATTTTTTTTATAAGATAAATTTACTGATGAGCAGAAAGGCACTACTCAAGGACATAGGGAATTAACATTTGATACACCTAGCCAGACCTCAGAGATTGTTATGGTTCATTTAAAATAGGACACTGTTACAATCCAATATCCTTTTCAGTTCTTTTCCACATCATAGTAATTTGCTATGTAGATATCTAATGGCTAATCGTGGAATAAATCAAGATTTTATCGTATCCCAAAAATTGGAGCCACAAACCCCTCGAAGACAACAATCCTTAATTTGTGAGAACTGTATCATCATATTCCACCAAAAATATATCGTAGAACCTTTGCACCACAGCTATTAGTAGCCCTGTTTATTTTGGAAGATGAGATGAGATGAGATAAAAATTAAAAAAGAATAAAATATTGTTGTAATATTTTTTTATTAATATTAGTTTTGTTTTGAAATTTGAAAAAGTTGTATTGGGATTTGAAAAAAATGAATTGTTTATTTTATTTTGTACGGGAATTTGAAAAAGTGTAATGATAAGTTTAAGATAAGATTAGATAAGTTGGGAAAACAAACAAGACATTTTCAATATCATGTTTCCAATGTTAGCTTTGAAAACAATAAAATAGAATTTTTATATAAGTCGATAGAAATTCTCACCACCATAAATACTATACTTATATTTACAACATGTTTCTAGTGATAAATAAATACAACTCTCACACCCTAGCAAGGTTTAACCTGTGACCTCGCCCTTCACATGTTTCAAAGGGAGAAGATGCCATTTAATCCAAAGACCATTGGAATACTTTCATGTCACACTTCCTATCAGATATTTCAATAACAAGGCAAGGCAGACACCCGATAAGTGTAAAATTGATTGAACAGAATGTTAACAAGACTTCTTTGAAATTTCCAATTAATCAGCTAAATAAATGCCCAAGAACTAGTATGATGCCTCCAAAAAAACATAGGGGAGAATAAATCTTACAATTTGAAGTTTTATCGTCTTCCCATCTTGCTCCACTGTGCGTATTTTCTAGCAATCAGTTGAGAAGTACAGTTAGGATCATATTGCTTCACTTAAAATAGCATGCACTAAAACCCAGCTGATACTTACAAAGTCAACTCCAATTGTGCTAATGTAACTGTCCAAGTACGAATCATCCTATATCAAAGTGATGAAAGACAATTCTTATCATAAAGGGTGAAAAAAGTAAAAGAAAAGTTCAAGAAAAGTGCAATGACTTCAGTATGCTAGCAAGCAGAAAACTTCCAACAGTGACACAAACATCTTTCTCAGACCCACCCTGGCACGAACTAGGTCTCAAATTTCTTCTTGACAAGTAAAAAAGCAAGGACAAACATATACAAAATGGATGACAAAAAGAAAATTGAACTGGATGATAATCGATATCCAGGGAGGCATGCAGTCGAGAAAAATATCAACCAAAAACAAAGTAGGGGCATTTAATGAAGCCCAGCTTTTTGAAAGCTTACAGCAAATCTCAGAAGAAGACATGATTTGCCAACACCAGAGTCTCCAATAAGCAAAAGCTTGAACAGATAATCACTGCAGAAGAGAACATTCAAGATATATAATTTTATCCCCATAATTTCATCCCCATAATTTCATCTGAGACACGAAGCTGTAACTCATTTTTAACAAATAAATCTCTGTACTCAAATACAAAACAAGAGGATTCATGGGGCTAAAAATAAACATTAGAGAGGCCTTATGAAAGAAATTCGGTAATATCTTCGATTAAATGCTTGGGCATGATCCTTATCCTGACAACAACTTAGTGACAAGCATATGGTATGGAACAACAGAAAATAGTATTCATGTGCCTGATACCAAAAGCGAGCCACTAATCAAGGAGCATCTCCGAAATTGGGACCACTAAACAATAAAAAAGGATCAAACGGCCCCCAACAGCTGTCAGCAAAGCGTAGAACTAGCACATTAATTCGATCCTAAACTTCAATTAGTTATATACTTAACTTCGAGAAAAGGATGTATTTAAGAAGCTAGACAAAAATATCTTAATATATTTGCAACCAAGCGGATGAAACAAAAATGGGATGTGTACATTGAGCGACACAAAAAGACGAAGGCGATTACGCGGGTGCATACCGTACAGAAAAGAGTTATGCCATCAAAACATTGAGATCTGAAACCCAAACACTGTCGTCTGTCAACTTATCGGGGTTGGAAATTGCAACCCAGATAAAGTGATTATAATATTATATGCAATGCGGAGACGAGTACCAAAAAAAAAAAAATTTGTAACTGCACATCCGAGAACCAAACAGGTAAGGAAAAAAATGCTTCCGGTCAGTTGCGATTACGACCACAAATCTAACAGTACGTAAGCCTAATATTCACGGTATCGAATAATCAATAAGAGAATAAAGCACTAAAGTTTCATTTATTTTCTTTCATTTCCCGCTTCTTTTCTTTTTCGGGAACCAAACAGGAAGGCGAACTAAATCGTACATATTAACTGAGGAACCTTCCCGAATCAACTTAAAGAGGAAAAATATTTTTTCCTAAAGAGGAGAAAATATTAATTCATGCATCCATGACCCCCCACCCTAAAAAGCACAAAACAATCAGAGATCTAAAGAAATTATCCAATTCACGTTGCGTTCGGTTGCAAGAAACTACGAATAAGATAAAAAAGAAACTACGAATAAGATAAAATCGCATTCACAACCGATTCAGAATCTTCTTTTCTATCTCCTCTCAATATAGAAGCGACCAAACAGAGGTTACAGCTGTAATAATCCCGACGAGGAGATTGACATGGGAGAGACTTACTATTCCGGATTCATGATCGAGTTGTTGTCCTTGTTGCTGGCGGTGGTGTTTAATCTGCGAGGAGATCGACCGGAATAGGACCGGCCAGACCGGGAACGCTAGACCCGGTTATGGTGTTAAAGAGAAAGGGAAGGGGAGAAGGGTTCGAATTGGACAGTGAAGCACAAATGGGGAAGAAATAGGGATCGGAGAGAGATGAGACACGAACAAAGTGGATGCTGACAAAACCGTCAACTTCGGGTTTGCACGGTAGCCCATGCACGTGTGATGTGATATATTTCGGTGGAGTTTTTTCCTTTTTTTTTTTTAATGAAAACCTGATCTCATTAAAATCAATGAACAAAGAATGGATACATGTAGAATACGTTCTTAAAATATTGATTATATTTATTTAAAATATTTTTGTATCTAATTCATTAATGAATCTATTGATAATATTGATAAATTTAATGTAAAATTATAAAGAGAAATGATAGATACAGTTATGGAGTTGCAAGCGACGTACAGTCACTTTGAAAAAAAGTAAATATATATGAGACTCACGTGAAAAATTTAACTTTTTTTTCTAAAGCGACTACACGTCGTTTGCAATTCCACGACTGTATGTAGCATTACCCAAAATTATAAATATGAAAATGTTAATTTTTTTTTTAAACTAACTTATATTTTCTATCAATATTTTTTTTAAAAATTGATAAAAACTAATTTCAATGCTCAAAACAGAGTTTTGATATATTTGATTAGCAGATTTTTTTCGTTTTTAAATTGTAGTTATTTTATTTTGCTCCACCATCATAAATATTTGAACAATAATATTTAATGTTATTATTTTTAAATCAGATTATATCTTATAAGTAATTTATTAAATATTTTTGTTTTCTTTTAATTTCTTTTATTTGATACATAGGGAGAGGGGATCCAACCCAAAACCTCCATTTTAGATACTTAGGTGTAATGCCATCACCATAGGCATTTGACATAAGCAATTTATTAAATATGTTATTCGTACCGATTAATAAATATAATCTTTCATTTCAGCATATTAATTACTTTATAATCTCTTAAAAATTAATTTATCGTTAATTATTAGTAATTTTACTTCTTTTGAGGAGATTTTGTCATTCTTGTATATTTATTAATGATATTTATATTAAATAATCTGACAAGTCTATTACTAAATAATAAATATTTGATATATAAAAAAATATTGTAAAAAAATAAACATCACAAATTGGCGTAGTTTATTGTTCCACATTAAATTGTTAAAATTTTGTCATTTAAAATATGTTGTAAATTTTGTAAAAAGTAATGAAATGATTTGATTGAAATATTGAGTTTTGAAAAGATAGAGCAAAAATTGAATAAATACATTTTAAAATAAATATTGTATATGTTATAAAATTAATGAAAGAAACTATTATTGCAAAAGAGAAATAAGAAAATCTCTCTAAAACTCTTAAAAACTGAAACTTTCTTTCTCTCTCTATATTTTTTTATAAATTTCATTACAACTGAACCCCTATTTATAGGGTTTGAAATTACTATGCAAGTTACTATACAAGTCACTATGCAAGTCACTATACAGAATTTAAAATAATAGTAGTGGGGCCATTCACATAATTTTAGTAGTGGGACAGGGGGCGGCTGCCGTTTCGTTCGTTCATTACACTCCCCCTTGAATGACCACCCATAAAGAATCTGTCTCGTTAAAACTTTGCCAAGTAAAAATCCAGTGGGAAGAAAAATCAATGGCGAAGGAAAAAGAGTACAATCTTCTTATGTATCCACAAGTGCTTTAAGATTGCCTCATTAAAACCTTGCAGAAGAAAACCCAGTGGGACAAAACCTCAGCTAAGGAAAAAGAGTACAATCAGCACATTTACTCCCCCTGAAAAGTGCATGACAAAAGATCTTTGAGTTTTTGCATTCCAATGTTATGCACAATCTTCTTGAATGTGAAAGTTGGTAATGCCTTTGTAAATAAATCTGCCAGATTATCACTAGATCGTATCTGATTGACATCAATTTCACATTTCTCTTAAAGTTCATGAGTATAAAATAATTTAAGTGAAATATGTTTGGTTCTGTCACTTTTGATATATACTCCTCTAATTTGAGTGATACAAGCAGTATTATCTTCATATAAGATTGTTGGGCTATTATTGATCATGGGAAGTCCACACTTTTCCTGGATATGTTGAATAACTGATCTCAACCAAATACACTCTCGATTTGTTTCATGAATAGAAATGATCTCTAAGTGATTTGAAGAAGTAGCAGATAGTGTCTGCTTAACAGATCTCCATGATATGGCAGTATCTCCATAAGTAAATAAATATCCAGTTTGAGATCTACCTCTGTGTGGGTCTGAAAGATAACCTGCATCTGCATACCCAATCAATTCTGGACTTGAACCACGTTGATAAAATAATCTTATATCAACCGTACCATGAAGGGAACGAAGAACATGTTTAATGCCATTCCAATGCCTGCGAGTTGGTGCAGAACTATATCTTGCAAGCAGATTAACTGAGAATATAATATCTGGTCGAGTGCAATTTGCAAGATACATCAAAACTCCAATTGTACTGAGATATGGTACTTCAGGATCAAGAATTTCTTCATCGTCATCACAAGGACGGAATAGATCTTTTTTCACATCAAGTGTTCGAACAATCATTGAAGTACTCAGGGGATGAGATTTGTCCATATAAAAATGTTTTAGGACTTTCTCAGTATACATGGACTGATGAATAAAAATTCCATTTGACAAGTGCTCAAGCTACAGGCCGAGACAAAGTTTTGTTTTGCCAAGATCTTTCATTTCAAATTCATTCTTTAAATATATGGCGGTTTTTTAGATCTCTTCAGGAGTTCCCACAATATTTAAATCATCAACATAAACCGCAATAATGACAAATCCGGATTCTGAATTCTTAATAAAAACACATGCGTCCGGATTGCTTCAACCCATATAAAGATCTTTGTAATCTGATTGAGTACATATCTCTAGATGTACTTGTAGATGCTTCAGGCATCTTATATCCTTTAGGGATTTTCATATATATGTCATGGTCTAAGGATCCATATAAATATGCAGTGACTACATCCATCAATCGCATTTCCAATCCTTTTGTAACAACCAGACTAATCAAAAATCTAAATGTGATTGCATCCATAACGGGAGAGTATGTTTTTTCATAATCAATCCAGGGTTTCTGCAGGAAACCTTGTACGACAAGCCGTGCTTTGTATCGTACAATTTCATTTTTCTCATTACGTTTTCGTACAAATACCCAGTTATATCCAACAGGCATTACACCCTTTGATGTTTGGGCAACAGGTCCAAATATTTCTCGTTTTGCTAGCGAATTTAATTCAGCTTCAATAGCTGTTTTCCATTTTGGCCAATCATTTCTACGTCGACATTTTTCGACACTTTTTGACTCACTTTCTTCATTATTTCTGGTAATGTCAAGGGCCATTTTATATGAAAATATGTTGTCGACAACAGTTTTATTTCTATCCAGAATTTCTCCACTTTTCATAAAATGTATTGAGATCTCATTATTTTCAGGTACCTGTTCCTCTTCAGGGAAAAACATTTCATGACACACCTCTTCAGGAAGTCCCTTTTTAGGAGATTTATACTCTTCGAGAGTTTTCTCTTCAGGAGGTTCTAGAATAGAAGATTTGAGCTCTTTAGGGGCACCGATTATATTTGTGGCCTGTATTGTGGGTATGTGTTTTTCAGGAACACCAAATTCATTTTGTATTCTTTTTCTTCTGAGAATTTTGTCTTTTGCGCCAATAGGTCTTCCACGCTTCAAGCGTATTTTAGATTCACCTACTGCTGCTTTGACAATTTGTCCTTCAGGAACTTCATTCCTTGCTGGAGTATTAACAGCAGGAATATAAGATTTTACTACACCTTTAATGTCAGTAAATACATTCGGTAACTAATTTGTAACATTTTGTAAATGAATAATCCTTTGAACTTCCCATTTACATTCATTTGTAGGAGGATCAAAATGAGACAGGGTCTTATTATCCCAAGTAATATCTTGTCGTGCTTCAGGCACCGACTTTTCTTTACCTATTAACGGAAAATTTGATTCGTCAAAATGACAATCCTCAAAACGTGCTTTAAACATATCCCCTGTAAGGGGTTCAAGGTATCTAATAATGAATGGAGAATCAAAACCAACATATATCCCAAGTCTACGTTGAGGGCCCATTTTTGTACGTTGTGGAGGTGCAATTAGAACATATACAGCACATCCAAAAGTACGAAGATGAGAAATATTTTGTTGTTGACCAAATGCAAGCTGTAATGGAGAATATTTATCATATGCAGATGGTCTAATGCGAATTAGAGATGCTGCATGAAGTATAGCATGTCCCCAAGCAGAAACAGGTAGTCTTGATTTCATAAGTAAAGGTCTAGCGATTAGTTGAAGCCTTTTGATCAAAGACTCGGCTAAACTGCTTTGTGTGTGTGTATGGGCAACAGGATGTTCAACATCTACTCCTATTGACATGCAATAATCATCAAAAAATTGAGATGAAAATTCACCTGCATTATCCAATCGAATGGTCTTAATCGGATACTCAGGAAATTGTGCTCGTAGTTTAATTATCTGAGCAAGAAGTCTAGCAAATGCAACATTTCTAGTGGAAAGAAGACAAGCATGTGACCATCGACTAGATGCATCAATTAGAACCATAAAATATCTAAATGGTCCACTTGATGGATGAATAGACCCACATATATCTCCGTGAATCCTTTGTAAAAAATATGGAGATTCAACAATGACTTTTGAGGAAGATGATCTAATGATTAACTTACATTGAGAACATGCAGAGTACGGAGATTCATTGGGTAGAAATATCTTTTGATTCTTTAAGGGATACCCATGCAAATTTTCAATAATTCGTCTCATCATTATAGAACCCGGATGTCCAAGACTATCATGCCAAATCATAAATACTTTAGGGTCAATGCACTTCTGGTGCATTACCACATATGATTCAATTGTTCTCATTTTTGTATAATACAATCCAGAACATAGAGCAGACAGTTTTTCTAATACGAGCTTCTGGCCCGATATTGTTTTAGTAATAAGAAGATGCTTTTTACTGCCTTCATTGGTCGTTTCAATATGGTAATCATTACGACGTATATTTTTGAAACTCAATAAATTTCTTCTGGATTGTGAAGAGAATAGAGCATCATCAATACAAAATTTGGTGCCATTAGGCAACACAATATAAGCTCTTCCGGAACCCTCAATTAAATCCGATGAACCTGATATAGTATGGACATAGGCTTTACTTAGTGTTAGATTTTGAAAATATTTCTTTTATTTGAGAATTGTGTGAGTTGTAGCACTGTCAGCCAGACATATATCTTTATCATTCAACTCAGAGATAAAAAACTCATCAATGTGATCCATGATTCTACAAAATATACAAAACTTTTATTACTGATAGAAAGAAAATACATTAATTGAGTGGAACACTTCCATCTCCAATTAAATATTCAATACTACCTTCAGGATGATTAAAGAAATCAGATACATCAAGATGAGTAACGTCTACATCTACTGAATCTAATAAATCATCTGATGGTTCTACTAAATTTGTTTCATGCACTTTATTTTTTCCTTTAATAGAAACTTGATATAAATCAGCTAAGTGCCTGACCATACGACAGGTACGTGACCAATGTCCAGTCATTCCACATCTATGGCACACCTCTTCACTTTTCTTTGAATAATTATTCTGAGGATTTTTACCCCTTTATGAATTGTACCACTTCTGGTGATATGGTATATTATAATCCTTTTTAATGTTGTCATTCCTGGGACCAACATTTCTATAATTTCTCCTACCACGTCCACGCCTCCGATTTCTTCTAAAGGATGCACCATTCATTTCTGGGAATGATGCAAACCTATTACCATTCACTCTAGGGAATGATATTGAGCCAGTAGGGCGTGACTGGTGGCTTTCTAATAAGAGCTCATTATTCTGCTCAGCTACTAGAAGACATGATATAAGTTCAGAATATTTCTTGAACTTTCTCTCTCGATAATACTGCTGCAGGAGCACATTCGAGACATGAAATGTAGTAAAAGTCTTCTCTAGCATATCATCATCGGTGATTTTCTCACCGCATAATTTTAATACTGAGCTTATTTTAAAAAGTGCCGAATTATACTCACTAACACTTTTATAATCTTGCAACCTCAGGTGCATCCATTGAGAACGAGCTTTTGGGAGGATGACAGTCTTCTGGTGTTCATACCTCTCCCTTAAATCGTTCCACAAAATATAGGGATCTTTTACTGTGAGATATTCAGTTTTCAATTCTTCATGAAGATGGTGGCGAAGGAAAATCATTACTTTAGCACGTTCCTGCAGGGATGCTTGATTTCCTTCTTTAATAGTTTCTCCCAGGTTCATTACATCAAGATGTATTTCAGCATCAAGTATCCAGGATAAATAATTTTTCCCAGATATATCAAGAGCAACAAATTCCAATTTTGTTAGATTTGCTATTTTCTACACATATAAATAATGAAATAAATATGTGTATATCATATTTATAAATTCACACAAATAATCATCAATAAAATATATTAAAGAATTCAAATAATATATTGAAAAACTTACAGAGGAATAAGACCACTAGTTTTAGAATTGGTAGAACCATCGTGCTGATAACGTATTATAAAATTAAAGAAAGAAACTACTATTGCAAAAGAGAAATAATAAACTCTCTCTAAAACTCATAAGAACTGAAACTTTTTTTCTCTCTCTATATTTTCTCATGAATTTCATTACAACTGAAACCCCTATTTATAGGCTTTGAAATTACTATGCAAGTTACTATGCAAGTCACTATGCAAGTCACTATACAGAATTTAAAATAATAGTAGTGGGGTCATTCACATAATTTTAGTGCTGGGAGAGGGGGCGGCTGCAGTTTCGTTCGTTCATTACAGTATAAGAATTTTGCCCAAGTGAATAGATAAAATTAAAAGGCTTTTTGAATATAATTTTTGAATATTATTTTGATTTTAAAATTAATCAAAATTACTTAATTTTTATATTTGAGCAATGATTAGATGGAAAGTTTAATATTTAAATAAATAAAAATTTTATATTTAAGTAATACCTGAGAATAAAGTACGAGGTTGTTTCAGAACTTGTTACCCAAGCATGCACGGTGATGCACTTATGGAATTTTGTAGTAATTCCTTTCATTTAAATTTCACTATTCCCTATATAAATCTACATTGTTCACCATTTTAATGTTTCATGCACAGAACTTAGTCACCTTTTAAAAATGTGGTTTACGTTGAGTTAATCTATTATTTTGCAATTATATTATTCATTATCCCTTTTTTTAAAATCTTCATTATTAATTCCAATCGTGAAAACATATCTCACCAAATGTTGTGTATGATGAGAACTTTAAAAACAAAAATAAAAATACGAGTTTATGTGATATTATGGTGGCAAATAAAATAAAACAAATAACTAAAAGGAGAACCGTATTAGTTCTAATTTCTGCAGTAAAAAAAAAAAAAAAACCGTAATGGAACAATTATTCGTTTAATTAATATTTTTAGTTCCATTAGCCAGTCTTTGTTAAATGGACATTTCGGTACACTTTGAATAATCTTTTTTTTTTTAATAATTATGTTAAAATAATTATATCGTTTAAGAAAATGTTGCTTTTATAATTTGTTAATGGCGAATCCATTTAGCTGCAGTTAATGGGTGGCGTATTTTTCGTCGTTGGGGAGATGCACCTAATAGTAGTACGTATACCCACTATGAACAAACAAATGATCTGTATTCTTTCGGTGAACTTTATTAAAAATATTATAATTAAATTGAATCAATACTTAGTTTTAATAATAAATTTAATAATTAATAAAAATAAATTAAAATGAAATTAGGATAGTAACTAAGAACTAGATTAGAATTAGATTATATTTAAATAGTAAGATGATCTCAAATATTTTATAAATAATAGTGAAGAAATAATGATACAATATTGTATAATAATAAATAATAATAAAATTTTCTAAAAATACTCAAAAATTTAAACTAGCCAAAAGAACTTTTGCTCGAAAACAAATTATTATTTTTTAATCAATATTACTAATAGATGGCGTCACTTCTACGGATGAAGGGAAACAGTATTTACCAAAGTTCCTTAATTATTAATAAAAATAGAACCAAGTTTTAGTTCCGTTGGAATTTGAAGGTAAGATAAATTTAAATGAGTTTAATTTATTTTTAATATTATTATTATTTTAGAATTTAAAAATTGTATATTAAAATTTGAAAAATATGTATAAAAATTTATATTTTATATAAAAAAATATGAAAATATAATAATAAAATAAAAATAAATAAAAATAAATTAACATAAATTTTGAATACAAACAATACCTTATAATCCAATCAAGTCTTTATATTTTAAAAAAAAAACACTAAAATATCAACTCCCAATAGTTTGGACCTTGGGTGGATAAACAAGTAAGAATATGAACGTGATGGGTGTTCAAACGTGGAAGAATTTGTGGTCAGGAAATTGCCGCGGTAACTTCAAATTAAAGAGATCTGACTCCGAAGGGCACCATCTTTTAAGTTGATTACGAAAGTGCACAAACAAAATGGCAACTTGGAAACGACTGTTTTGGTTGGTCTCTCAATTATTTTTATTTTTTTTGAGAAATAGACTCATCAAAAACTTGAAGTATACAAGTATAATTTATAAAAATTAAGAAAATTTAATTTACAAACCAACTTATATAAGTTAGGACACAACTTCTAATTTTCTAAGATAATAAATTTAAGAGACTAATCACTACTTCCAAACAAGACATCTATTACAATTTCTTCTAAAAATGAGAAAAATTAAAGCTCTAAAGATAAAAAGTTTAAGAGACTATTTTTTAGTATAAATTTTTTTCTTTACAAATTTGGTTTCGTTTGGATTTAGAATTAAGATAAGATGGATTGAGATTAATTTTAAAAGTTAAATAAAATATTATTATTATTATTTTAAAACTTAAAAAAAATTAATTAAATTTTGAATAAGCTATATTAGAATTTTAAAAAATTGTATTAAAATTTATTTAAATTTTATATGAGAATTTAAAAAAATATAATTATAAATTAAAAAAAAATTGAGATAAATTCAACTTATTTTTTCACAACAATAACTAATAAAACAATAACAAACCCACATAAAACAATTCAAACAACTGACTATAGTGATGTGTGATCTCTAATACTTTTGAATCACCATCAATGCACCCAATAATAATATATAAATCAATTAATCTGTAATCGAGTCTATAAATTATTCAAATTTGACGGCTTCTGTTATGAATTGAAAAAATATTGATAATCCACGACACAAAATATTTATTCCATTGCCGTCCGTCCCAATAGATTCTGCCGTGAGAGCAAAACAATTTTTTTTTACCTGGAAGGGCAAAATGTAGGCAAAAAGTTAAAAACATAGCAGTTTAATGCATTACCACGGAGGCATCATTTGAAAGATCTGTGGCCCATTTTGATTGGACCTTTGCGACTATCGAGTTGTTTCGCCGAGTCTATATCTTCCCCAAAATCCACTATCGGCAAAGCACCCGTTTGAGTGCCATCACTATCGTTATCAAATTCTCCTTCGAGTGTTAATCCTTCGATTCTTGCCGCTGCTGAGTCTCCTCTGTTTCCCACATCCACTTCTGCATCCAAACGTGTCAATTATTTAAAAGAATAAACATTAAAGGGCTCGAGATTTTCTTGTTTGGTTGCCTAGAAAAAAACTTCATAATAATAAATATCGGTTGAAGAAAATCCACATTAATGTCTTGCTGTTTGCACCATCAAACTCATTTGATTGTTATAAAATGGCTAGACCATCAAACAGAAGGCTTCCATTTGGAAGTCGGCAGAGTTTACCCGGATTAGAGAAGAACCAGAGAACAGTGGCGCAGAGAAGCAGGACGAAGGGTATAACATGAACGGCATTCTCTGCAAACTTGACGCGTGCCCTCTCTTTCTTAGCCAACTCCGCGATAGGGTCATAGACAGGCAACTCATTGCTTTCAAACGAAGCTGACAATCTCTGCATGCTCGGCGACTCCTTTGTCGAAGGTGAGGGTCCATGCTTAAAGTAATCGTCGCCGTCAGAGACGCGGCTCCAGCTCGCCGATCTATACATTTTTGTTTCTCTCCTTGGCAGAAAACGGAAGAATGAAAAGAGAGAAAATGAAAAGCAACGGAAATACGAATCTAAAACTAAAAGAATGAAAATTAGTGTGTTCGTGTGTGTGTGTGTCACAGAGAGAGAGAGAGAGAGGCCGGGGCAGGGACGGAAGGTTGCAGTCCAAGAAAAGTGGATTGTTTTTGCGTAAATCAGTTTCGAATTAGCTTTGACTACCCTAATTTTTCTGTGGCAGAATAAATTGACTGGATCCAACCATTTTTTACTCTTTCAGCCCTAGATGAGAATGAGATGACACCTTGCCGTTAATTATTACCGAATTTGAAGCCAAGCTTTTCTCTTTTTGTTTGTAATTTGTATCCTCTGATTTTTGGGATAAATTTGGAATTTGCCAAATTTTTATATCCTTTAAAAGTGGGTTGAACATGCGTTTAGTTCTCTGTGAATTTTTATTGAGTTGTGCGAAATCGAGGACAGCTAACAGCCCCGAAAACCAGAACACGTCGGGTTCCCATCCCTTTAGGATTTATATAGAGAGATGCTAGAGTGAATTTTTTTATCATTTCACTTATATGTATTATTAACGTCGTGATTTGTATGCTTTAGGATTCATATGCTTTTGAACTAAGTCTTAAAAATTTAGATTTTTTGGATTTGGCTCTACACATACCAAGAAGACAGAGAATCGGACCATTGAAGAGTCTCCAACATTTAAGTTAATAACTTCATTTAAAAAATTTTAAATTAAATAAGAGAGTTTATTAGTATTTGGAAATTGTTATTTATACTAGAATTATGAGAGAACAGATAGTGTATGTTTTCATGAAGTCCATGTCCTTTTAATTATTTTTTTTGTCATATTTTTTAATGTGTCGTGACTTATGTGACGACGTCATTAATATAGCATGTAATCCTAATGATAGTATCATTAATACAACCTAACTTTATGACTTACATTATTATGCGTGGGAATCGCATTAAAGGGTGTTTTCTCAAGGTTCTAGACCATTCGAGTGCGGGTTCTACTGATTTTCATCAAGGCAAAATTGATTATCAAGCTAAAATGGACCTTCCTACCTTATTTTCTTAATTACTCCTCTCGAGCCCATCACTTGAGTCGGATGGGAGAACCCCTTACACATATAGACACAAACACACACATATATATGTGTGTGCGCGCGCACGTGCATGTGTACGCTCTGCTAAACAATTTATCATAAGATGCATAGAAAAAATTAGATAATCGATAGTTTAGACAAATAACATTTAAAAACACAATATATTCTTTAGTTTGCCATTTTAATACACCTTCCACACTGCCATATAAAAAAAATCTACAAGATTTTGAGAAGGGGGAAAAACTTCAAAACTTAATTCAATATTACTGTAGCTAGTGTGGTCATGTGTTAAAAAATGGTGTGCTCCGTAGTCCTACTCATATTTAAAATCGCTTAAAATAACCCTTCAGCCTTTGACCTTATAATAACTTTAAAAAGCAACCTGGCCTCTTAGCCGCATTACATCCAGTACGTATATATCAAAGGGCACGGAAAAAACTGGATGCCTTCCTGACTAATATGTAGAAAACAGGGCACAGGAGCCCACCCTCAGAAGAAACCCAAGAGGTGATTACTGGATACAAAAACCTAGGGGCTTGAAAATTATATAAAATGCAAACTAACAAGGCTGAGTTGTAGCCAAAACCAAACTAGCAGGAGACTAGAACATCAACTGGATAATGAGTTTTTGTACCAAAAAACGAAAAATTAACCTTTTTATTCTAAAAGGATAGTTCCAATTAACAGACCCATGTATAATGTATTCTCAGAGCTTTAATTTAGGGAAATACAAGCAAGGAATTACAAGATCACCACCTTCAAAGCGATAAATTAACATTATTCCTTCATGATCTTAAGCGTGTTGATTAATGAAACTCTTTCCCTTCGCGATATCTAGAACATCTCTGAAACTACTTTCTTTATACATGTTCGGTTGTCGTTCATCCACAAGCTCTTTGGTGGGCTTCATCAGCTCATCCAATATGCCCAAACTGTGTAGGCTAACAATGGAGGTTCTAGTCCTGTCACGATCGAGCGAAGCCCTAACTATTGTAAAAGCCATTGCTCAGTACCTGAAGATGGTTGCCCACATGCACTAGGAGACCACCTTGAAGGTGCTCGACTTCTCCCCTTTCGCGGTCATCCTTGTCCATGATTTCAAGGCCCGTTGAGCTCTGGAGGACAATGATTAAGCAACTGTAGTCGGAATGAGGCGGTAACACGCATTACAACACATTTGAGCCTTAGTTACGCTTTTGAAATTTGTAACACTTTCCAAACTGTCACCAAAAATTATTTTTTGTGACAGTTTCTTGAAATTGTCACTAAAATTTGGATTTTTTTACGTTTTAACGAAGATAATTTTTCATTTGAGCATTGAGTGTACGTTTGAACTATATGATCAATGACGTTCGAACGTAAATTTTTCTGGCGCCAACATTCGAACTATATAAAATAATATTCGAACGTTTACATTAAATTTAAAAAAAAATACTTTGACACCTTATTTTGACACTTTTAGTATTTTAATACATTTAAAATTTTTTCCTTTACTTAATAGTGTAGGATTTAATTATTGGACAGAATTAATATTTATTTATTTTTTAATATTTTAAAATGATTAAAATATGAATAAAAAGTATATAAAAAAATTAAAATAAGATTTTACTTTAGTGG
Organism: Platycarya strobilacea; assembly: GCA_036898215.1. Classification (NCBI taxonomy): domain Eukaryota; kingdom Viridiplantae; phylum Streptophyta; class Magnoliopsida; order Fagales; family Juglandaceae; genus Platycarya; species Platycarya strobilacea. The sequence goes on from CM072555.1 coordinate 7,044,324, forward strand.
GTCTTGTTAATATTATACAAATTTTAGAAATATGAAGTCTTGTATTTATTTATTTTTTATATTTATTTTATTTTGGGATTTTAGCATATTGTATTTTTCGTATTATTTTAGTAGTAGGAGTTTGCAAACATGTTGGGTAATTATTTGAATGTGTTTTGTGATTTTTTTAAGGTGAATATATTTTTTGGGTTAATTTTTCTAAGCATATATATTAATGAAAATATTGGGTATTTATTTATTGTTTATTTTAGGAATAATATTATTGTTGGGTATGTTATATTTGTACAATTTGTTAGTTTGTTTAGGGTTTTGAAGTATGAAATATTGGATTTGTTATTATGTTTTTTTTTACAATTTTCTATGTTGGGATTTGAGTATATTATGTTTTTTGTATTATTGGGTGTTGAACCTAAGGTTTCAAGTTTCATGTAAATCTACAAATGTATTTTGATGATAACAAATGAATCCAAAGAATAAAGGAGTCTCAAGCTCAAGTTGTCTACACAATATAATCAAGCACATCAAGGAAGCAAGCATGAGCAAGAAGGGAACAAGTTCACAATAAAATCATAGAGTAATGTTGTAAATCTTTTAAAAATTCAAAATTATGATTAAGGCTCAAAATTAATATTTTATCATAAAGTATTAAAATACATTTTCCACATGTGCATGATATTTTGAAAATTAAATTTGAAAATTTTGAAAGATGATTAATTGTCATCTTTCACATGTGCATGACATGATTAAAGGTTTGAACTTTAAAAATTTTGAAAGATGATTGATTGTCATCTTTCACATGTGCATGACATGATTAAAGGTTTGAATTTTGAAAATATTAAGATAATTGATTGTCATCTTTCACATGTGCATGACATGATTAAATGTTTGAATTTTGAAAATATTAAGATGATTGATTGTCATCTTTCACATGTGCATGTTTTATTTGAATATTTTCAAAAGTGGTGGATGCTTTTCTTAACTTATGCAAAAGGTAGATGTCTTTATTTGAAAATTTTGAAAAGTAAAGTGTGCTCCTTTTGTCATATGCAAAAAGTAAAAGATTATGTTTGAAATTTTTGAAAAGTAAAGTGTGCTCCTTTTGTCACATGCAAAAAGTAAAAATATTAGATTTGAAATTTTTGAAAAGTAAATGATGATGTTTTTTGGGAATCTTTTCAAATTTGAAATTGAAAAATCATTTGCCTATAAATAGCTCATTTGAGTTTTGCAAAATTCACAACAAGAGCTTACACATCTATTGCTAAGTTTTGCATCATTTCTTCAAAGCTCTCATTCTCTCTTTTCTAAAGTTTTGAGCCTTAATTCTTGTTCTTGTTGAGAGAGATATAGGTTGCGCTGTATTGTTTCTATCTCACTCATTGAGGAGTGTACTTTGATAGTCTACATACTATCAACTCTTATATTTGTAAAATGGTGTGTATAACCCTTGTGTGTGTAGAAGGTGTTCTACACGGGAAATAGTTAAATCACCAAGTGTGAGGTGATTGGAAGTGTAAAAGGTGTTCTACACGGGGAAAAGTTAAATCACCAAGTGTAAGGTGATTGGAAGTGTAGAGGGTGTTCTATACGGATTCTTTGGAGCGGTACTGCTCAAAGGTGTAATAGGTTTCTATCTCCACCTAAAGGAGATTGAATAGTGGATTTGGGGATCCTCAAGAGGTAGCTTGAGGCGAGGACGTAGGCAGTGAGGCCGAATCTCGTTAACATACTGAGTTTGCTTCTCTCTTACCCTTACTCTTTATATTTATTATTGCTTCATATTTTATTTATATTTTATATTATATATTTGATTTATAATTGTTATTTTTTTAAATACAACTCAATTCACCCCCCTCTTGTGTTAGTCATCTGGGCAACAAGTGGTATCAGAGCTAGAGCTCTATTATAAGATTAACTATCTTTTGAGTTAAGATCTTATGGTTAACATTGCAGCTTCATTTAGTGAAGGTCAATCTAGCAGTCGGCCTCCACTCTTTTGTGGAGACAATTACTCATTCTGGAAAGTTAGAATGAGAATATTCCTTCAGGCTCAAGGTCGAGAAATCTGAAAATGTATTGTAAATGGACCTTATATTCCAACAAAAGTAGTTGATGGAGTAAAGGTCAAAAAGGAAGAAGAAGAGTTTAATCGTGAAGACGATAGACTTTATACTTTGAATTTAACTGCTATGAATTTATTATATAATGCTCTCAATGGTAATGAATTTAATAGAGTAATGACTTGTGCTACAGCAAAGGAAATTTGGAATAACTTGGAAGTTACTTATGAAGGAACTTCTCAAGTCAAGGAATCAAAAATTTATATTCTTACTCATGAATATGAAATGTTTAAGATGAATGATGATGAATCTATTTCTAGTATGTACACTCGTTTTACTAACATCATAAATAGCTTGACAGCTCTTGGCAAAGTTTATTCCAAAGTGGAGATAGTAAGAAAAATTCTCAACTCTCTACCAAAACGTTGGGAATCAAAGTGACAGCGATTCTTGAAGCTAGAGACCTCAAGAAGCTCGAAGTGAATGAACTCATCGGGTCACTTATCACCCATGAGTACACATTGAAAAGAGGAGAAGAAGAAGGAAAGTCAAAGAAGAGCTTGGCACTTAAAGCTGTTCCACATGAAAGTGAAAGCGATGAAGATGAGGAAAATGACGACAAAGATGAAGAAGTTACGATGATAACAAGAAGAATTCAGAGGTTCTTAAAGAAAAATAAAACTCCTCCAAGGAAATCTTTCAATAAGTTTTCCAAGAAAGATTCAGGTAAAAATGACACTTTAATTTGTTATAAATGCAATAAACTCGGTCATATCAAGCCAGAATGTCCTCTGCTAAAGAAAGATCGAAACAAAGGCAAAAAAAGCAATGAAAGCTACTTGGAATGATGATTCAAGTAGCTCAGATAGTGAAGCAAGCAATGGAAAATCAGGAAATCTTTGTCTTATGGCTAAAGATGACATTGAGGTAACAAATTTTGATAATATTGAAGATCCTTCATATGAAGAATTGCAAAATGTTTTAGAAGAAGTATATGAGGAATTTGAAAAATTGGGTATCAAGTATACTGTTTTGAAAAAGAAAAATTCTTCTTTAACAAACGAAATTGATATTTTAAGAAAAGAAAATATTGTTTTGAAAGATGAAAATTTTGAGTTGAAGAAAAAGAAAACTGATTTAGAAAATATTATTGAAAAATTTACGAATGGAAAAAAAAAAATTTGAAAAACTTCTTGGTAGTCAAAGATGTGTTTTTGATAAGGCAGGCTTGGGATATATGCCAAAACAAAAATACAAACCTTATATAAACTTCTTTGATAATCCTTCTACATCAAAGTCCAATATTCAAAATTCTTTTCATAAAAATAATTTTGTTAAAAAATGATACTATTATAATCACTCAAGTTCTTCATATATGTCATATGCTATTTGCAATTTTTGTAATAGAAATGGTCATACTTATCTTGCTTGTCCTATTAGAAGAAAACATACAATGACTATTAGGGCCATATGGGTACCTAAATATCTTATTTCTTCTAATAATAATAAATAAAGGACCCAAAGAACTTGGGTACCGGGAATTATTTTTAATTGCTTTTGTAGGTATGCATGAAGTATTCTACAGGTAAAAATAAATGATTTTTAGACAACGAATGCTCAAGATACGTGACAGAAGACAAAACTAAATTCATTGACTTCACTTCTAAAGAAAAAGGATGTGTGATATTTGAAGACAATTCAAAAGAGAAGATCATGGAAATAGAAGGAAAGATCATCAAGACTTAGTACAAGATGCAACCAAATAGTAGAAATATGTGAAAGATCATCCAGCGGAATAAATTCTAGGAGAACCTTCACGAGGTGTAAGTACTCGATCATCTCTTAGAAATATTTATAATCACACACTTTTTCTATCTCAAATTGAATCCAAAATATTGATGAAACTCTTATTGATAAATCATGGATTCTATTTGTGCAAGAAGAACTAAATTAATTTGAAAGAAATAATGTATGGACATTTGTTCCTACACCTAAAAATTATGTTGTTATTGGAACAAAATGAGTTTTTAGAAATAAGAAAGATGAGTCTAAAATCATCACTAGAAATAAGGCTCGACTTGTAACCCAAGGTTTCAATCAAAAAGAAAGAATCGATTATGATGAGACATATGCACTAGTCGGAAGATTAGAAACTATTTGAATGCTACTTGCATATGCTTGTTATAAAGATTTCAAATTTTTTCAAATGGATGTTAAAAGTGCTTTCTTAAACGGTTTTATAAATGAAGAGGTATATGTTGAGCAACCTCTAGGTTTTGAAAATCATATTTCTCCAAATCATGTTTTCAAACTCACAAAAGCACTTTATGGACTCAAACAAGCTCCTAGAGCGTGGTACGAGAGATTTAGTGGTTTCTTGATTGAAAAAGGTTTTTTAAGAGGAAAAATTGATACAACTCTTTTCATTATATACGAAAATGATGATATTCTTTTGATTCAAATTTATGTTGATGATATAATATTCGGTGCTACTAATGAAAATATGTGCCAAGTTTTTGCTAAGACTATGCAGGAAGAATTTGAAATGAGCATGATGGGAAAACTTATATTCTTTCTCGGATTACAAATTAAGCAAGCAAAAAGTGGGATATTCATCAATCAATCAAAATATATTAAAAAAATTGCTGAAGAAGTTTGGGATGGAAGGTGCTAAGGAAACTGGAACACCAATGAGTCCATCCACTAAACTTGATAAAGATGAATCCGGTAAACTAGTTGATTCGAAGGTATATCGAGGTATGATTTGTAGCTTATTATATTTGATAGCCAGTAGACCAGATATTATGTTTAGTGTATGTTTATGTGCACGTTTTCAATCATTTCCAAAATAATCTCATTTGATTGCAGTCAAGCGGATTTTTAGATATTTTGCCAATACCAATGACTTAGAGTTATGGTATCCTAAACACACTTCTTTCGATCTTATTAGTTATTCAGGTGCCGATTATACTGGTTGCAAAGATGATCGAAAAAGTTTTAGTAAAACATGTCATTTCTTAGGTCGTGCACTAGTTTCCTGGTTTAGTAAAAAATAAAATTCTGTTGCACTATCTACTGCTGAGGCAGAATATGTTGCTGCGGGTAGTTGTTGTGCTCAAGTTTTTTACATGAAGCAACAACTTGAGGATTTTAAACTTATGTACAATCACATTCCAATCAAATGTGATAATACAAGTGCTATAAATCTTTCAAAGAATCCAATACAACATTCTCGGACCAAACATATTGAAATTAGATATCATTTTCTTAGAGATCATGTGCAAAAGGGCGATATTGTATTAGAATTCACTAGTACACATGATCAATTGGCAGACATTTTCACAAAACCCCTACCAGAAGATAGACTATGTATGATTAGAAGAGAAATAGGAATGATGCATGCCATGGATATCTGCTAGATACTTTTATTTCATTATCTTAAATGACCTACAGAAACTTGAGACGTTTAGCCTCATCATTCAAATGCATTTGCTCCTCATAAATCATCATGCCATCCTTGTCTAAAGGATTAGGCAATCGAAATGAAGAGGTAAACAAGGATTTCAAATCCTTATTCTGTTGCTTTAATTCTACTATTTTTTTGTTTGACTCATAAACAAGTCGTTGAAGTACAGATACAGTCTCGTTAAGCTTCTCAATTTCGCGAGTTTTGGACTGCAACCGAGCAGAAAACGCAACGATAGATGATGAGTATCGAGTTTCGAGACCCACAAGCTCGTAAATGGCATCATGATCTGATTTATTAGCTAAATCAGTCTCTTGTTGCTTCATGGCACCCACGACAGATGCAGAAATAGATTGAGACTGAGGTGAAGGATACCTCAAATCTTGATCAAGAGAAGCACTGAAGGAAATTCTACGAGCCATTGAAAAATTGTAGAATGAGAATGCAAGCAAATTGCAAAGATGAGAAGAAAGCTTGATGCGAAATAGATAAAGCTAAGGATTGCTCTTATAGAAACGGAAATAAGAACAAGACAAACTTACAAATCATGATAATATCTCATTTTTCAGCAATATCAAGCGGATCAAATATCTGCACCGAATTGCCAGAGCTACGCCTCCAGCCTTTGTAGGTTTTGTCGGGCACGAGTGGTTTCAATTATTCAGCTCTTTACAAAATCTCCTTCCGCACCGAATTACCGGAACTAGGCCTCCAGCCTTTGCAAGTTTTGTCGAACACGTGTGGCCACGCACCGAATTCTCTACAGTCTCTACTAACGCAGCATTTTATTTATCTATTGGTTATTGCAGGAATATATCTTATTGATCTAATTATGATTCCTTTTTAATGATGCCAAAAGGGGGAGAAGTTTTAGACTAGAACATTAACATTATTTAAATTGCTAAACTTGTTATATATGCTTGGAATTATATTTATATTTTTGCTTGAAAAACTAACGCACATTCTCAGGGGGAGTTTAAGTATTAATACAGGATTCAGGTTCTATCAAGCATATGTCATCATCAAAAAGGGGGAGATTGTTGAACCCAAGGTTTCAAGTTTCATGTAAATCTACAAATGTATTTTGATGATAACAAATGAATCCAAAAAATAAAGGAGTCTCAAGCTCAAGTTGTCCACACAATATAATCAAGCACATCAAGGAAGTAAGCATGAGCAAGAAGGGAACAAGTTCACAATAAAATCATAGAGTAATGTTGTAAATCTCTTAAAAATTCAAAATTAGGATTAAGGCTCAAAATTAATATTTTATCATAAAGCATTAAAATACATTTTCCACATGTGCATGATATTTTGAAAATTAAATTTGAAAATTTTGAAAGATGATTGATTGTCATCTTTCACATGTGCATGACATGATTAAAGGTTTGAACTTTAAAAATTTTGAAAGATGATTGATTGTCATCTTTCACATGTGCATGACATGATTAAAGGTTTGAATTTTGAAAATATTAAGATAATTGATTGTCATCTTTCACATGTGCATGACATGATTAAATGTTTGAATTTTGAAAATATTAAGATGATTGATTGTCATCTTTCACATGTGCATGTTTTATTTGAATATTTTCAAAAGTGGTGGATGCTTTTCTTGACTTATGCAAAAGGTAGATGTCTTTATTTGAAAATTTTGAAAAGTAAAGTGTGCTCCTTTTGTCATATGCAAAAAGTAAAAGATTATGTTTGAAATTTTTGAAAAGTAAAGTGTGCTCCTTTTGTCACATGCAAAAAGTAAAAATATTAGATTTGAAATTTTTGAAAAGTAAATGATGATGTATTTTGGGAATCTTTTCAAATTTGAAATTGAAAAATCATTTGCCTATAAATAGCTCATTTGAGTTTTGCAAAATTCACAACAAGAGCTTACACATCTATTGCTAAGTTTTGCATCATTTCTTCAAAACTCTCATTCTCTCTTTTCTAAAGTTTTGAGCCTTAATTCTTGTTCTTGTTGAGAGAGATATAGGTTGCGCTGTATTGTTTCTATCTCACTCATTGAGGAGTGTACTTTAATAGTCTACCTACTATCAACTCTTATATTTGTAAAATGGTGTGTATAACCCTTGTGTGTGTAGAAGGTGTTCTACACGGGAAATAGTTAAATCACCAAGTGTGAGGTGATTGGAAGTGTAGAAGGTGTTCTACACGGGGAAAAGTTAAATCACCAAGTGTAAGGTGATTGGAAGTGTAGAGGGTGTTCTACACGGATTCTTTGGAGCGGTACTGCTCAAAGGTGTAATGGGTTTCTATCTCCACCTAAAGGAGATTGAATAGTGGATTTGGGAATCCTCAAGAGGTAGCTTGAGGCGAGGACGTAGGCAGTGGGGCCGAACCTCGTTAACATACTGAGTTTGCTTCTCTCTTACCCTTACTCTTTATATTTATTATTGTTTCATATTTTATTTATATTTTATATTATATATCTGATTTATAATTGTTATTTTTTTAAATACAACTCAATTCACCCCCCCTCTTGTGTTAGTCATCTGGGCAATATTGGGTTTGTTATATTTGAGCATATTGAGTATGTTATATTGTGCATATTAATTGCATGAAAATGTTGGTTCATATTAGTAGCATGAAGATTATTTAAATATATTTTATGATTTTTTGAATGTGGATATATTAGTTTGTGTCAATTTTTTTCTATGTTGGTTGTAACAATTTGTATATCATTTCCAATAATGTAGGTTGTAAAATTTTCTAAAAATGTGACAATTTTTTTCTAGACTTTAAACCCTAAATCCTAAACCTTAAAACTTAAACCCTAAACTCTAACCCGTAACCCCTAACTCTAAATCTCAAACCCCAAACTCTTATATATAGTTTACATAATAGTTAGAAATTAGCAAACGAATATTAATTAGTATGTTGTGTGACATTGCATGTATGAATAACTTTAGATCCATTTGGGAATCAGCGTATACTCAGGTGTCCACTGATTATTAAATTGTCTAGTATGGACATTTTGAGATTATATTATCTATATTGCATATTTTTATTACTTCTACTAATTTTCGCGTTGCGTATAAAGTTTCGATATATTCCTTATTTGTTCTTTGATCACAATCCATTTTTACGAACATGTATACTTGAAGAATTATGGGAAGGGGCTGTCAAAATTTTGATTTTGAGATGCGTGTGCAGGAGCATCAGAGAAAGTAGGAGGAAAAAATGCGCACTGCAGTCTAAGAACAAGTGCAGAGGGATATGGCGCAATGTTTTGAATACCGTACCGGTAAGCATATCGATCAAGACATTGAAACGAAATATTTCGATACTAGTATCGTTTCATATACCGTTTCAGAATAGTTTATACATAAAAAAAATTTATATATATAAAAATATATAAAAATTATATTTCAAAATAATAGTCAATATATGAATAAAATATATATTTATGTAAATAATCTAGGCTAAATTAGGATAAAAAATAAGAAGAAATGAAGAAAAAAAAAGTAAAATTTTGAAATTCTGTACCGACCGGTACAGGCCAGTACACATGGCTGGTATGGTCGAAATCTGGACTGGTACGAAATAGACTCAATTTTTATACCGGTCACTGCTCCAGTACGGTACGAAATTCAAAACAATGATATAGCGGCCCAGATAGAACATGTTATGTCACTGCATCAAGATCGCGATTAACAAGAAAAGAGAAGAAGATAAATTTAATCTTTTTTATTATTTATAATTTTCAATATTTAACTTTAATATTATATAAGACATTGTAAGTTATTAGATTGATTATATAATATGATATAATTTGTATGCTTTTTAATTTTATTAAAATTTACCATTTTTTACAAGTACGTTAGAGTGAGTACATCAAATGTTAAAACCTTAATTCCAATTGCGTTCGAATGAACTAACCAAGACGTTTGAATATTTTTGAAACTAACATTCGAATGTTTGACAGACGTTCAAACATTCATCAAATTAACATTTAAACATACTAAAATTTAACGTTCGAACGTTGGTTTATGAACATTCGAACGTCAAGATGTGACCAACATTCAAATGACATTAATAATGTTCGAACGTTAGATAAACAAATCAAATAGTATGTCATTCGAATGTCAGTCAGAGGAATTTACGTTCGAACATCATGTTGTACGTTCGAACATGACTTTTGATGACAATTTGAACCGTCACTAATAGTTCTAACGTTTGAATAAAAAGGTACCAATTATCACAAAAAATACTTTTTGTGACGGTTGAACAATAAAATATCATAAATATTTATTTGTGATGCACTTACTATGATGGTTGTCGTGACAATTTTTAACTGTCATAATAAGTCTGTTGTGACGTTTTGATCATTTTTTGTAATACTTTTATCTGTCATCAAAGCCCATATTTATTGTAGTGAATACTCTCACGAAAATGTGCCATTTTGCCAAAATTGTTTCTCTTTATTCTCTATAATTGTGCAATAAATACCTGAAACTGGGGGAATAGCAGGCCATGCATCGATCCAGTCTTCCAAGGGAGGTGCATAATGCTTAAGGAGTACCTCCAAAATTGCACCTTGTTAGTCCCATCCTTGAGGCTTGCCGCATACCTCATTGACTTACGAACGTCGTTGGACATGAACTTTATCTTCTCTCTTATTGGCAACTTAAAGAAATCGAATGAACTTTATCTTCTCTCCGATTGGCAACTTAAAGAAATCGAATGTTGAAGAAAGATCTTCGTCCAACACCGACAGATTGGCAAATGCCATGGTTGATGATCTTGTACGTACATGCAGCTTGTTGTCACTACAACAATATTGCCCTTTGCCAGCAAATTAATTAAGTTGGAATAGCCCATAAAATCGCCTGAATACATTCCTCTCAACAATTATTCATCAATCTCACAATGGACGCCATTGAATTGTCTGATTTAGACAAAATCAGCTACTTCAAAAATTAGCCATGAAAAACATGGTAAATCCGGCCAATTCAGTGAATGGAAATTACACATACTTCTCGCCGTGATATCCTACAATTGTTAATAACTATAGTTGGAAAAGTATTATTCTCGTTGGTACCTTCCGTGCTTTAACTCCAAATTAGTCGCTGCATAACATGCAATAACAATGAATTCTTCCAGTGATTGTTACCTTAAAATGGTCTGAATCCATTAATGACAGCGAATTCATGGTCTCTATTCCATCAAATTAATTTTCTCTATGAATATTATTATTTTTTGCTTATTATAATTATTTTTTCCATTTTCAGGTATGAACATGCATGGTTCGATTTAATTGTAATTGTGACTTGAATGTTCACCAAAATTGCCCATATTGATACCCCATTCACACCTTAATTGTGAAACAATTTCTTCCTATAAATATTATAAAATACTTGAGCTATAATCAACCTGATATTAATTATTAATTCACCAATTGCACATTTCTAGCACCTAAACATCCGTGTGTATGCATTCAAATTCTGAAACACTCTCCAATTGCATGTGTAAAGATCATACTAGTAGCAATTATAAACTAGATTAGTATTTGAAAAATACCCATATAATTGAAGTGGATCTCACAACCAAGTTGGAATTCTGCCCATTTTTTGCTACATCTCATATAATACATATAGCTACACACACATCAATTTTCCATGCAAAATAGCCATTCATTCATCAGTTACTACAACATTAAGTTAGAATACCTAGACAACACGTTGCAAAATTTGGCTGGTTTGGGGCATAACTGCCCAGCTTGAGAGATTACAATCCATCACCATAATTAAAATAATTACTAGAGTACAAGCCACTATATATACAATGGTGCATTCATGTAATTCATTGTTTTGGAAGAGAGGAGAGACTGATTTCTTACACATTGTCTCCTAACTAAAATAAGTATGTTCAGGTACAAAGTTGAACTAGCCATGGAGATTCAATCTAAAAGACAAGAATAGCAGTTCATACTCGTTGTGTTGACTCCATACATTTTCCCCAGGAGTTGATAGAATTTCTATTACGGCAATATAACAAAAATTATTCATAGGCTAACCTGCACTACCCCACAATCTGGAAATATTAACTCCAACCACCTGCATTCCTATAGAGGAATATTTAACAACAGTAGCAATATACTATATTAGCCAGTTAATCTTTATAAATGCTAGATGAGTCATTCAATTTCAGCTTTTAAATTATCAACAATTTAAATACATATACAAGTATAAACTATCCTAACTATAAATGTCTTTCTACCCAGTAGCCAGTAAATCCAAGGGGAGAGTGCAATCCTGGCTGTATATTGTTAATTACGGGTTGTCTACAATCTTTCCCCTTGTATTTGCCAAAAACTACAAGGAGGAAGTTACATGGTATGCTAGTATCATGTAACATATGTTCTAACAATTATACATACACTAAATTCTGTTATATTTAAATATAGTAGTATGACAATTTAAAACTTCTCCACAAACTCTTCCTCTATGATGATCAAATCATAGTAGCAACCTTGTTCATGTACTATGCTATTTTTAGAAAAGCCCATTGTCAGGTATATACTACTGTACCTAATGGCATCTATGGTGTGGTTTTGTGTTCCTCTTAGTTTATATAATGGTTAAAGACACAAAAGGTACTATGTATATATATTGACAATATTCCAATCTGCATGCTTTAGCCAGTTATTCACTGGAAATTCATTACCCATGCCTCCAACACATGTTGGCTACAAATTAGGTGGAAATTCAAAATCGACTCATTTTGATCCTTAACCACATTGAAAATATCTTGCAGCTGAATTTATATACTAGACACTTAGTTTAAAAAACACTAAAGCCTTTACTGCCTTTTGTTGTCACTTAAAGTACATGGTTATGGTACATATATATCTCTATCATTGTGTGTTCACACATATTAGTGCTTGGCACCCTATTCCTGTGAATCTAGTTATCACATCTCTAACATGTATTTTAAACTAACTCCAAATGTGATTTTTTTTACTACAATGCAAGGCATTTTTTCATTTTTAAAGTTTACACAATTAGTTTGCATTTTATTATGCACCTAGGCCAGTAAAATTTCCCTAAAACTAACACTTTAATTAATTGGATGTACAAAAGTAATCATGAGCATTATGCAATTGAACCAAGCAAAAACCTATTATGCAAACCTTTTAACTTGAAGCACAGACAGTCCCACAATGTATTATAGTTTAAAATTAATTATTACCTTGTCAATAGTATATGGCATGCAAGATCTCGAATCGTATCACACAAATGCATCCAACTTTTGTCCATCTAAAAAATGGATGAGCCACAAAATTAGTCAGCTTGGGGATCACAAAAACACTTGAACCAATTAGGCCATCCAATAAATGGCCTATAGGATGATGCTTTAGAAAAAAAATTGGGGATGTACTAAAAAAAGGGATGAACCACAAAATCAGTCAACTCTGGGATCACAAAAAAGCTTGAACCAATTAGGCCATCCAATACATAGCTTATGGGATGATGCTTTGGCAAAACAATTGGGGGTGTACTAAAATTTCTCATGAGCCAGTCAATGTGCACGTACTAAAACATAACAAGGCCATTTCTATGCTAAAACAGATATTAATTATACCTCTAGTATATGAATAATGAACATGCAGGTATCAATATGTAGATCAAATATTTTATTTCATGTAATTACGATCCCCTATAATGTTTGAATATAAATGTAAGCAATTCTCACAGAAAAATTAAATTCTACAAGAAACATGCAGAATTTAAAGGTCTTTATGCATAATATACACATACACACATGCATATATATACACACATAAAGGAAGATATAATTCTCACATATTCAAATAACACATATAAGCCGTGTAGTCAGTATTATGGTTCAGATAAATATGTTATCTTTGGTTCACTAGAATAAAGGTAAATGAATATTGAAGTCACGAACTGAGTAAGTCTTTACTCATATTTTTATACAACGTGATCTAGTTGAGACTAAAATTAATAAAGTTAATAGTACTAGACACTTAGGTCAGTGAAAGTTCATAATCGAAACTAATTGTTAGCTGAATAGAAGATAGATATTGTTGTCTGTAATGACAGCAATCCACTAAGTAAAGGATTTGCCAAATACATTTTTAATCAATCATGAGTCAAAGGTCAGCACATGGAATTTTTGTCAATACTAGCTAGGGAAACATCCATTGATGAAAGGGAGGATTAATTTGGCAGCAAACATACCCTAAGAGAAAAAAGTAGTGAACCTGAAAATACAGTCAAGAAAAATCATATTCGAATGTGAAAGACCCTGTAATTAGGGTTGTTCATTACTCATGCCTGCGTTACTACCATAGTACATAGATTAGCAGCACCCATGTACCTGAAAGTCAGAAGCGATCATGGCATATCATTAAGAAATAGGCCATTTTCAGTACTTGTTGGGGGAAAAGCTGAAGATCTAGTGCAGTTTTGTAATAAAATAAATTAATACTTGTGCACTGTCCAAAAGGACATGAAGTGAAATTCCCCCTCAAGTAGAGGCAAAGGAAACATGGAACGAGATATGGGCTGGGTGCTTATATAGCAAGTACAGAAAACACCAAGAATTAAACCTGAATGGCAAATTGAAGTAGCACTACGTACCAATTGGATAGAAACACCTAGAGAGATGTCTAAAACCTCATGAATTTATATTTTTACAAAAGTACATAGTAAATGATATGACAGGAGTGTATTATGAATTTATATTAAGGCAATGACAAGAGTGTATTATCCACAATATATTATTTGTAAACCTTGGTGATCAACTTCAGTGCCTTCATCTCTTATTTACTAATTAATTAGCACCAAACTCATGTCAAAAACATCCTAGTAATTTAATTACTATTAGGTGCTTTTTTTGTTTCCCTTCAAAGCAGAACATGAAGATAACTTGTGTTATATGGTATGGGTGATATGTGGGTTTCACATGAGCAGTCACATGCTAGCTAGATAGGAACATAGAACACCTGAACTCATATTTAAAAAAAGTTTAACATGTGGGTTTCACACAATCTGAGTGCCACGCTGAATTGGCATGGTAGGAAAATTATATATATATATATATATGGTAGATTGCTTCTATATATATCGATCATTTTATGGTGATCGAGAAAATTAATTGAGCAGAGTCATATTCTGCAAAACTAAAATTTCTCAAATGTTAACAAAAACACACAATGCATGAAAAGGGGACGTATCCTCCAAAAAGGCCGCAAATATTCAGATTGGGTCTTACTAGATCTGTCAAAAGGGGACAACAATTTATCAATAAAACTAGGCTTGCACCAACGCCCAAGATGGAGATATGCCTCAAGGGAATATGAGGCTTAATACCTGTTTAAACTTATTCACCTGCAATAAAATCCAGTGGAGGACTGTTCGATCTGTCAAGCCTGTGGATGAGGCAACGCCGTATCGGGGGGATTACAGCCACGCAATGGCTCACAGTTTCATCTTAGTGATAAAGAAGTTAAAGAAGATGAAGAAGGTGAAGATGGAAGTGGATTTTAGGGAAGGGGATTTTGGAGATTTCGGGGAGAGAAGATAAATAAAGTAGAGAACAAATGTAGTTTCATCTGGATTCTGCTGAAATGTTGAATATTGATGTTAATTAGGAAATTTGGTGTGAATTGGCACCTTATCGAGACATTTCAAGAGCTGCTATTACAACATCTCAAATATTGATGAATGGGAGCGACGCATTATGTTAGGATACAATTACGACAGAAAAAATCGTCTCAATAACGCTCAAGTCGTCGCTAAAGAGATAGAAATAAGTCACAGTTGAGTTTGACTTTTAATCTAGATGAAAACCAACAACGATATTCAATTGGACGCGTCAGCTACCCCTTAGCGACATAAGATTTTGCGTTAAAATTAAAATCAACGGAATACCCCCTTTTTTTGTAGTGTGTCGCAAAGCCAAATATCAGTGCAACGTATAACTTCAAACTTAATTCGGAGCTAGCTACACACCTGCCAAATTACAGTACTAAATGAATTCTCCATATGCTTAATTACCTTGAAGAAACCCAAACGGTGGCAAGTATTTCGAATGTCTTCAATAACGACAGACCGTCGAGCTGAATCCTGTCTCAACTCAGCCAAATCAACAACGGGAACTTTTGCGGCCTTTGAGTGTAAACTTTGTCATTGTGGGGCTGGAACCACGTAACAATCGGGGACGTACGACAAGCATCTCTCTTGTGCACTCTTTCCTGTCGAGAATGAGCTCGAACTTTCATGATTAATACCCTGCATGTGATCGATCTGAGTCCTGAATCACAGAGTTGCTTTTCAAAGATAGGTGATTTGTGCTTGAGAATGAGACTCAGATGGTTTGGCAAAACATGCAGAACGGGTTTGTAAAGAGATATTTTAGGCGGTTCGCGTGCAAAAAGTTTAACTTGCTTAGTAGGGTACGTAGCATACTTTGTACCGAGACAATTTTGCGTCAAAGGGATTAAGACTAAGAGTAATAATACATATAAGCAATTACGTGCACCAATATGTGCACTAATATATATATTTTTATTAGCTGCCTACAATTTGTAAATCAATCTAACCAATTAGATTATATGGGTGCACGTATTATTGTGTAAAATTATTTACAACAAGATTTTTCCTACGTAGCATGCACTACAAGAAAAACAACTATTTGTGACATTTTAATTGCAGCCAAAATAATTATTTTTACTGCAAATACTTTTTTGCAGCATTCTTTCTACTTTTTGTGACAAAATTTAATGTCGCAAAAGGCTAATTTTCTTGTAGTAAAAATCCAAATCCAAAATAACATCTTTAATGCAATCCGCTGATATCATAAACTTTGAATATTTGCATGCCCCTGTTCCTACTTTCGTAGAGTGGTCCACGTTCTATGTTTGTGATAAAGACTTACTCTTGAACTATATATGTTCTATGTTTATTTGTCAGAGTGTCGCACTACAATAAAAATAAGATTTTGTAGTAATTTAATTATAACTAAATAATTATTTTGATTATAAATAATTATTTAATCACAATTAAATAATTACAAATAAACAGTTTTATTATAATACCAGTGAGATTTTATTGAAAAAGATCTCAAATAAATATAATATTATATATATATATATAGATATATATAGAGAGAGAGAGAGCACGCGTTGTTACTCTTCCGCCTAAATAACACCGCTCTTCCTTAACACTAATGCAAATTAGTATAAAATTTATGTTTTATTTTTTTTTATTATATAAAAATATTTTAAAATATATATAAAAAATAAATATAATAATAATCACTTTCTTAATAATTAAATAAAATAACAAAATTAAAAAGAATTAAAATACATAAAATAATAAAATAAAATGTCAAAATAAGAACCATACTAATATTTTTCACATACACATATATAATAATAAGATTACTTAATTAAAAATATTATTCTGACAACTCTAGCCAGCAAGATTCGCCATCCGAATCATGGGCAGCAGAACTGCGATCGAAGACGATCATTTTGATCCGCATCCGCATCCGCATCCGCATCTTTGGCACATCATTAATCTACAAGTCGAAATTTCCCAACTAATCAAAAAAATTATTTAAAAAAAAAATATATGCCAAAAAACGTAACAATTACTCAAATATTTTGGTTTTCTATTAATATTATTCTTACAAACATAATTTATTCTTATAAATTATAAATCTATTACTTTATTTTTTCCAAATATATTCAATATATTCGTTGATGAGACTAATAATATCAGCATTGTGCACGGAAAATGAGAGATCAAGAGGATAATTAAAGAGGAACTTTTATAATTTCGTGTAATGAAGAAGGACTTTGTTTTGAGTAAGAGTTCTCTTACTTGGAAGTAATTAAAATATACCTTTTTATTTTATTGACATAGTAATATTTGATTTATAAGATATTTTAATTAATTTAAAATTATAATATTATAATATTTGCTAGGTTTGATAGGTCTTGAAGTGAGGAAAAAATCCCCCTAC
The DNA here is from genome assembly GCA_036898215.1 of Platycarya strobilacea. Taxonomy (NCBI): domain Eukaryota; kingdom Viridiplantae; phylum Streptophyta; class Magnoliopsida; order Fagales; family Juglandaceae; genus Platycarya; species Platycarya strobilacea. The sequence goes on from CM072555.1 coordinate 7,061,862, forward strand.
AATCACCTTAAAAAGTGTCACAAAATTTTGGAACATCGATCAAAAGGTAAGAAATCAAATTTTAGTTTACTATTAATTAAGTCTCGAGAAATGTTAATCATGACTAAAAAGAAAAAAAAAATTGTTACTTGTCATCTTCATATCATGACATACTAATTATACATGTAATTTGTAACTCGCCATTAATTATCAAACATTTAATCAAACACGATTTTGAGTTTTTTCAATCATATAAACAAAAGATATACAATTAATTATTGTGATCATTCTGTAAAGTACCCAGCTTTCGATTAGGTGACTCGACCATCTAAATAGGTGGGAGGTGTTTAACTGCCTACCAACGAACGTCTCTCCAGTATTCAACAATCCCACCCACTTAAATTCTAAACGTGTAAATCTTACGTTTCAACAAAAATACAGTTTGAATGGAAATTTTGTACTTATAAGCTCATGGTTTTTAAATCAATATCTTCTTACCCCTCCCATCTCTGTAAATCACTAAAATACCATATTATAATAAACTAATTGATTAAAAGATTAATTTGTGGAGTCAAAAGTGTTGGTAGGGCATCTCGTCCCGCTTTCCTGAAGGCTGAAACGAATTTTTGATAGACTATAAAACTAGACTATAAAACACACGCAGTACACAACACACACAGCGTGCAAAAACAATCCTCCACAAGCACAAGTCATTTGTGACAATTCCAAAGTTAGGTTATCTAATGCTACACAACTTTTCTTACATATATATATACATGATATATTTATATATATGCAAATTCGTAGTTCTGTGCTTATAATTACTCGTTCCGCCTCGTATAATTTCGTCACATTTTGTTCATATATAATTCATGGCGAAGCAACTTCAGGTTTTTGTTCTTGTCGCGCTCAGCCTGGCGTTAACATGTACCGCCACGACGTACGTGGTGGGGGATAACTCTGGCTGGGACATAAGCACTGACCTTGATTCCTGGGCCAACGGCAAGACATTTCTCGTTGGCGATGTTCTACGTAAGTACTGTTCTTTTCGATCGTTTTTGACGTAATTTGTTCTTTTTTATATATAAAGCATATCATCATGCATGTTGTTATTCCCTCTTCCGGGAGGGGTTAGATGGAAAAACAAATGTAGAAATAAATGGTCGAATGAAAATTTTGCCATATTTATGTGCTTATGAATTTATTTGCGCAGTGTTCCAGTTTTCTTCAACTAATAGTGTAGAGGAAGTGACGCAAGAAGATTTCAAGAGCTGCAACACGACTAATGTATTGAAATCCTATACAAATGGGAACCAAACCGTTACATTGTCAAAACCTGGTCCCATGTATTTCACATCTGGAAACAAATTATATTGTCTTGGAGGGATGAAGCTCCATATAAATGTAGAAGACAACAATCAAGCATATTCTCCAGCCGGTGCACCTCTACCGGCAGATGGTTCAGACCAGGGGGGTAATACTCTTACACGCCCTTCTACAGAGCGCAACGTGCCAACTTCAAGCGGAGTTAATGTCCATGGCGGAAGGCATTGTACCAGCCTTGTGTCAGTTTGCCTAGGTTTTATGGCTACCGTGTTATGGGTGGTGCAAATCTAGAAGTTTATCATGTTAATAATTTTAAGGTTTTCCTTAATTGTTTGGATCGACTTTGATTATTATCTATCAATTTTCCCAGCTTTAAGTGATTAATTAATTCTTAATTAATTACCAATATGATCGTGTAATGAGGAATATTAATTTAATTGAAACTTATACTTCTCGGGCGATATATTTTTGTTTCCAACGATATTATATATATATCTTGTACGTACAGTACTAATTGTTATTAATTAGTGCCAAATCCTATAAATCAGATGGTTTGGAATCACACGACTTGGATATTGTTGACAAGCTGATACTATGCAATTGGATTCTTTATGCATGGCCGAGCTAGTCCAAATTGTAATATTGGTATCTAGCTCAATGTTTTTAATTTCGTATCGTACTGGCCGGTACGGCCGGTACATATCGTACCGGAGCAATGGCCGGTACAAAAATGAGGTCTGTTTCGTACTGACCCAGATTTCGGCCGTACAGGCCGGTATTTCGGCCGTACCGGCCATGTGTACCGGCCTGTATCGGCCGATACCGGATTTGAGAATTTTTTTTTTTTCATTTCTTCCTATTTTTTTAATCCTAATTTAGACTAGATTATTTACATATATATTAATATATATAATTGAGACTATTATTTTGAAATATAATTTTTATATATTTTTATATATTTAATTTTTTTTTATGTATAGACTATTCCGAAACGGTACACGAAACGGTATCGGTACCGAAATATTTCGTTCCAGTGCCTTGACCGGTACACTCACCGGTACGGTATTCAAAACATTGATCTAGCTACCATCTAAAAATGATTATTCGACCGACAAAAATGGAACCTTATGGGCAACATCCCAGTCTTAAGGGGCGGAATTACGATTACACTTGGGAGCAGAATTTTTTGAAACTTTAAATTAGTATACAGATTATTATCATTTTTCTTAATACCTATAAAATTCTTATCTTATTTAGCCCCCCAAAATTAAAATTACCCCCCACACAAGTATGAATTTTATATTACAGAATATAAAAAAAAAAAACTTCAAAAATGTTTAGTGTATTGACTTCCAATGTAGATGAGTACGATATAGGCTATGGACGGGTCCTCTGGTGATGTTTTGTCCATTTACTTAACTTTCTCTATCTCTTGTAGGCCTGTTCATCCGGACCGGAATGTATCCGGTCCGGTTTAAAATTTTATTTTTTTCTTAACAGTTTTGATTTTTTTTAAATGTTTAAAAAATTTTTGAATCTGAATTCTAGATTTGAGAATCCGAAATCTGGATGAACACTCCTAATCTCTCAGACCATTGGAAAACTTGAGACCATTGTGAGCTCGAGATCGTCTATTTCTTCTTCTTTTGACATAAAAACAAATCACTTTTTAAAGAAAAACTTTTCTTCCTAACAGACAAGCGAAACTCAAAAGAAACAAATTACTTCTAAAAGAAAAAAATTACTTCAGCTATTTTTTCTTCGTTCTTCGCGCGACGTTGCTGTGCTATAACTTATTTATTCTTTCAAACAAAACCCACGTTGTCCGTTGACATTGCTGAGCTATTTCTTCTTCCTGTGAGTTTGTGATGTTCCCTGCAATAGAGAGTTTTCTTGTGAAGTGCTACATTGATTTCTGCGTCAAAGCGTGCAAGTTTTCGACGTTAATCTCGCCTTGAGCTTTCAAGTTGTCGGTTTCACTTTTCATACCCAGGTTCTAGAGTCCCATTTATTTAATGCAAGCTTATCATTTTAATTTTTTACTATTTAACTTAAGCATTTTAGAATTTACTTTTGATTTTTTGTTTGATTAATTTTAGGTTTTATTATTTAACTTAAAGGAAGCGTTTTTTAGAATCTACTATTATTATTATTATTATTTATTATTAAGTTTAGATTTTATAGCAAGCTTCTTATAATCTACATTTTTTTTTACTTTTTTTTATTAAGTTTAGATTTTTACTTTTAGGTTTTAGACAATTTAGACTGTCATTCACAGACCTTAAAATTATTATTTTACTCATTTACTTAGACAACGTCTCAGACCATTACCCTCATATAATAATTTAAAGAAAACAATAATCTTAAATTATTTAAATTAATTGTCAAAAATTTCATTTCAGAAATAATAATAGAAGAATTGTATTCCATGAAACATTGTCGTCAAACTTAATTTAATAAGAAAATTTCAAATTAATCACTCTCTCAAATACCAAATCTTGATTCCGTCTCTGAAATTCCCAGAGTGCATGAAAATCTAAACTAGGGGTTAGAAATTGATAAAGACTAGTAAAGCACAATGAAGACAAGCTATTTGATGAAATGCCTCAAAGTGCATTCACTATTTCAGAGTATCTTTACAGAGTGTATTTTTCCCTTATATTTGATTCATGACCTATTGCAGTATTTATAGAAATGTGAAAATAATACCAATTAGATTCTACATAGAAATTCTAGAAGTTTCTACAATCATATTTTGTTTTCTTCTTTAGTATGCTGAGGTGGCATCACACAGTTTAGGATTGTGCACTGACTCCGACAGAGTCAGAATTTGGAATTTTCGACTTCGACTCATGTCGGAGTCTAATTTGGGTTCCAACTCCGACTCTGAACTGGAGTCGGAGTTCGACTCCGATCGAAGTTCGAAGTTCCAATCGGAGGTCGAAATTTTGACCTCCGATTGAAATCCTTATGCTGTCGCCGACAACATGGTTCTCAAAATATTCAATACCCAAAACAAAACTACTATAAAACACACTCACAAAAAATCCAACCTCAAGTCATGAGCGATCTAAGGGAAGCATCTAGAAAAGGTAAAACCCATGAAGAGACGGGAAAAACAGCTTACTTGTATGAACCTAAGGGATGGCTGATTTGCAGCGCACCTTTTCGGCTCGTCCATGGAAATCGTGCCTCAAGGATATTGATTTGCAGTGCACCGTGCTGCTCGTTAGACTATTTGTATGCCACTATGGGTGGAGGGCTAGAAGCTTTCGAGGAGGAAGAATCGTATCGAAGGGCTAAGAGAGGAATCGCACCGAAGGAATTGAGACCTATGTAGTCTAGGGTTATGATAAATTGTGAAAGAGATGAATATATATTTATTAAAAAAGGCGTCGTTTAATGTTTAAAAAAAAATTAAACAGCAAGTTTTGGGGTGAAGGGTGATTCGAATGTATGATGTAAAGGAAATAACGTCCGCCGTAAACCAATAGGCTATTTGTCCATCTGCTTTTCTTATTATAATATATAATATATAATCTTTAAAATAATAACTAATCGGAGTTCGGAGTTGGAATTCAGAACCCCACTGGGCTCCGGTTCCAACTCTAAACTCTGACTTTGGAGTAAGAGCCACTATGACTCCGACTCTAATTTCTAATTTCTGACTCCGATTAAAGTCGGAATCGGAGCAGAAGTTGGTCGGAAGTCAGAATTCGAAATTTTTGCACACCCCTAACACGGTTTTTCCATTCTGTTTTGGAATCATTTATGTTGTAGTGTGCTAGCTGGAATCATTATGTTGTAAGGAGGCTGAGGATTCTGTTGCGCTATCATCCCCCTGTGAGTCAAGTGGCACTGCCTTAATAGTGAAGCTTGATCGAAGAAGAGAAAAACGAGCTGAAGAGAGCAGCATGGTAAGGATATCTGCAATTTGATCTTTGCTTGGAAGAAACTTGACATCATGTGATTTGGCAGCAATACGATCACGAACAAAATGATAATCTAATTCAACATGTTTAATACGTGAGTGCATAACAGGATTAACAGATAAGTAAGTAGCACCAAGATTATCACAAAATAAAGTAGGAATATCAGAAATAGAAACTCCTAGTTCAATTAACAACGATTGAAACCAAAGAATTTCACACATAGTATGTGCAATAAATTTATATTCGGCCTCAGTAGAGGACCGCGCAACAGTGGCTTATTTCTTTGAACCCTAAGCAATCAGATGAGAACCAAAATAAATGCAAAAACCCCCAGTAGATTTATAATCATTAGGACATCCAGCCCAATCCACATCCGATAAGACAATGATTTTAAAGGAGGAATTAGAAGGAAAGTGAAGGCCATAAGAAGAGGTAAGGCGAAGGTAACGGAGAATCCGCTTGACAGCTTATTAGTGGGTAAGTATTAGAGATATCAGGTCTAGTGAATGACAAGTATTGGAGACTGTCAACGATACTTCGGTAAAGTTGTGGGTTCTCAAAGGATGAATCATCAAAGGCAGTGAGTTTGGTTGAAGAGGCCATGGGAATGGACACTAGTTTGGACTGATGCATATTTGTGCGATGTAATAAATCAGAGACATATCAATGTTGAGAAAGAAATAAACCAGAGGGAGTACGACAGACTTGAATGCCAAGGAAAAAATGTAAAATACTAAGATCTTTAATAGAAATATCTGACACAAAACAACAATAAAGTCATTAATCAGGAAGGATTAGAGGCAATAACAACCCAGTCATCCACATATACTAGTACATAAATGGTAGCAGATGTAGTAGAGAGAATGAACAGAGAAGAATATGAAGTTGAAGCATGGAAACCAAGGTCAATCAACCGAGAACTCAATTTAGCAAACTAAGCCCAAGGGGCTTATTTCAAACCATAGAGAGGTTTTCGAAACTTACAAACATAGTGAGGATAGTCAGGATTTACAAACCCAGTTGGTTAATGCATAAAGACATCCTCGTTTAGATCCCCATGTAAGAAGGCGTTCTGTACATCCAACTGATAAAGAGGCCATTGCCGAGTCACTGCAAGAGAGAGAATCAAACGGATTGTGACAGGTTTAATAACCGGACTAAAGGTCTCTGCATAATCGAAGTCAGGCTGTTGATGGAACCCCTTAGCAACAAGATGAGCTTTCCAACATTCTAGGATTCCATCGGTATGTCTTTTGGTTTTAAGAACCCACTTGGAACCAAAAATATTAAAATGGGAACGAGGAGGAACCAAATCCCATGTGTGATTATGCAAGAAAGCTTTGAACTCAGCAGCCATGGCGGCACGCCAAGCTGGGTATTGAGAAGTTATGGTATACGATGATGGCTCTTGTGGGATGGGAGTAGATTCGGTGAGGGAAGCACAAGGTTTTGGAGTGGGCCAAGTAGCCATCAATGCGATTGAATGGGAGGGAATGAGTTGTTTTAAATCGTGTGAGCATCAAATGGGAATGGAGTTGTAAGGGTAGATGTGAGAGAGAAGTAAGGTTTGTGGGGTTTGACGCAAGAGAATGTGATGGAGAAGATGAGGCTGTTAGGTTTGAAACCGAATGAGAGGCATAGGCTGGGGATGAAAGAGTGGACTGGATTGGGGATGATGGATGAGAATAGGCCTAAGATGATGTAATAGGCTGGGCCGAAGAGGAAGGATTGATGGGAAGAGTGTCATGAGGGGGCGGAGACGCGAGATGAGAAGGGGTAAATGTGAGCTCAGATGGGGCAACCCATGAGAGAGAAGGATAAGGTATTTTGTGAGGGAAAGTGGGCTTAGAAGAGGAAGCAGGTTGCTGGAAAGTAGTCGATGGAGCAAAAGGAAAAAGAGTTTCTTCAAAGCGGACATCACATGAGACATAAATGCGTCCAATGGGGGAGATGTAAACAATTGTAACCTTTGTGATTGAGATTGTAACTAATAAAAACACAAAGTTGAGATCGCATGTCAATTTTACGATGATAAAGGGATGGAGATTGGGCAAATAAGCGCAACCAAAAATCCATAAAAAATTGTAGTTAGATTTTTGTTTGAATAAAAGTTGAAAAGGAGAGAGATTTTTTAAAATAGGATTGGACATTTGATTAATAAGAAAATTGGTAGTTTGAAAAGTTTCGGCCCAAAATTTGAATGAAGCCGAGGAGTGGGCTAAAAGAGAGAGCTCAGTTTTCACAATATGATGATAACGTCTCTCAACACTCCCATTTTGAGCGTGCGAGTAGGGACATGCAATGCGATGAGAAATGCCAAATTGAAGAAGAAGATTATGAAAAGGGCAAAATTCCCCGCCCCAATTAGTTTGGACCACAATGATATTTGTAGAAAATGAGTTTTGCACAAATTTAATAAAAGCAAAAAAAAAAATAAAAAATAGTAGCATCAGATTTGCATGTCAAGGAAAACACTAAATATATTTAGTAAAGTCACTAACTATTGAATAATAAAAATGAAAGCCACTAGAGGATAGCACAGGTGCCGGTCCCTATACATCTAAAAATAAAAGTTAAAAAGGATAAGTAGAATGAGAAGGGAATGATGGATGGGGAAGTGAGTGGGATTTTGCTTGAAGACAAGCATTACAATGAGGGAAATGGGACATAGAGGAGATGAGTAAATTATTTTGATGAATAGTAAAGGTAGTAACACGAGGAGACGGGTGGCCTAAACGGGAGTGGCCCTTTCACCAATAAGGGCATGATGTTGCACAGAGCCAGTGGACTCAAAAATGAACTCTTCATGTGATGGAAGCATGTACAAGCCATTCTTAATGGGGCCTCGAAGAAGTACTTCTCGAGTATGCAAATCCTTCACAAGAAAACCAGAAGAATTAAATTCAAACAAATCAGAACTATCAAGACAGAATTGACGAACAAATAATAATTTTTTTGAAATAGAGGGAATTGTGAGGGTGAAATATCCCAAATAAGGCCCAAGCCTATTGTTTAGTGCACTAAAAGACGAATAAAAGGGAATTGAGTGGACCAGATCACATGGGGGACAAGTAATAAAGACAAGCAACTGATACACGCAAGAAATAATATCCAGATCAAAACTTCTATATAAAAAGGCAATAATAAGATGGAGCTCGCTCTTTGGATCTCTCTGACTCTCTGTCTCTCTGGCTGACTTCTTCCCAGCACAGTCTCCTTCAACCTTTTTGGGTTCCAGTTAGATGATTTATGTATAATTTTATTGTACAGTGTGAGCCATGAGAGAATGTAAAAACACTTACATAGTGAATCCCTTTCTCCAAACTCCCGTGAACGTAGGCCTTACGCCAAATCACTTAAATACTGTGTCTCCATCTATTTATTTATCTACTATCACAGTACGTATGGCCTTATCGGAATCTCACCGGAGGCCCCAAACGACACTCATCGAAGCCCAACTCGCTCTAGTGGGCTATGAATGACTCTTTTTTCCTACCCTAGCATGTTAACCGATTTTTATGGCATCAACAGGAGCATGAATTAAATAATGGAGAAGAAATTAGCCAATGGGAATGGGAAGAAGATCAGCACCAGTGTTTTGTATGGGTAAAGAAGAACCATCTCCAATTTTGACTTAATCTAGTCCAGTATATGGTGCAAACTATAGGTTTAAATTGGAAAATTCAACCATAAAATGATTTGTAGCGGCAGAATCCAGGAACCATGAATTAGAGTATACTGGAGAGGATGGAACAGAGGTATAATTAATAGTGAGAGATGGGGGAGGGGGAGGTTGACAGTTATGAGTGAAACGTTGATAACACTGGAAGGCGAAATGGCCAATGTGAGTGCATATTTGACATGTGGGTTTATTTTGATTTGTGGAAGAGAAGAAATTGGTAGTTCCAAGAGAGGAGGTGCGAGCACTACCGCGACCACGACGGTACCCATGGCCTCGACCACGATTGGAAGAATTGGAGGAAAAAGGAAGGACGAATCTGAGTGGTGTTGGTAGGGAACTAAGCAGTAGAAAAGGTCTTCTGGGTCTGGTGAGCAAGCCGTGATTCGTGATTTAGAAGAAAACTATAGGCTTGAGAAGATGAGAGAGGTTCGGGTCTGGTGGCGATGGAAGCCACCATTGATTCATAATCAGACCCTAAACCCGTTAAGAGGTAAACGATGAACTCATGATTAGAAAGGGGGTGACCAGCAGAGCTAGGAGAGGCAACTAACGCTCTAGCTTTGTGAAAATAAGTAGAAATTGAATCAGAGCCTTTTTTTTAGAGTAGCTAATTGGTATCGTGTTTGCATGAGATGGGCAGTTGATTGCGCCGAATAGAGATTATTCAATGTAGACCAGATGGCATGAGAGGTTGGACAATCAACAACTTGAGATAAGATAGAATCGGAGAGAGAAAATTATGGGGTAGAGATAATCATTTGATCTTGGATAATCCAAGAGGTGTGAACAGGGTTGAATTTGTCATCAATGGTGGGAGGGGGGAGAGGATTGAAGCCATCAACAAAGCTGAAGAGTTAATGACTTTTAAGGAAGGCAAAAAATCGGGCTTTCCAAATAGGTAAATTGTCATGAGAGAGTTTCACAGTGATGATATGAGCAGCGGCATTGGTGAGATTCGGAGGAAGGGGAAGGGCCATGATAGATTGTAAAACTGGATAGGGGTCATATGAAACTCTTGATACCATGATAAAGAATAGTAAAGCACAATAAAGATAAGCCATTTGCTGAAATGCCTCAAAGGGCGTTCACTATTCTAGAGTATCTTTAGAGTGTATTTTTCCCTTATATTCGATACATGACCTATTGCAGTATTTATGGAAAGGTGAAAACAATACCAATCAGATTCTACACCGAAATTCTAGAAGTTTCTACAATCATATTCTATTTTCTTCTTCAATATGTTAAGGTGGCATCACACGGTTTTGCTATTCTGTTTCATTTATGTTGTAGTGTGCTGTCTTGAATCATTCTGCTGTCAGGAAGCTGAGTATTCTGTTGCGCTATCAAAAACCAACAAAATTAATTAATTTGGAAGTAATAAGTCCCGAGAATTGATTAAAAACTGTTGAACCCAAGGTTTCAAGTCTCGTATTTACGTATAAATTTTGATGATAACAAATAATATTGAAAACTCAAGCTCAAGTTGTCTATGCATGAATGGAGCTAAACACATCAAGAAATCAAGTATGAGCAAGAAAGATATCAAGTCTACAAATGAAGCTCATAGATTATTTTTGTACATCTCTTGATAAAATTAGAAATTGGATTAAGGCTCCAAATTACTCTTTTTTCTCATAAAACATCAAATTACTTTTTCCACATATGCAAGACATTTTTAAATGTCTTAGTTTTGAAAATTATGTTTTTCACATGTGCATAACACCATCAAACAAAATAATTTCGAAAATTATATTTTTTTTTATAAAAACTTGATTTTATAAGATGATTGATTATCATATTTGACATGTGCATATTTTGTTTGAAAGTCTTGAAGGGAGGTGGTGTGTTTTTTTGACATATGCAAAAAGAAGATGATTTGGTTTGAAAAATAAATCATGCTCATTTTGTCTTGTATGAAAAGCAAAAGATTAGATTTGATTTCTTTGAAAAATGAATGGAGTTGTCTTTGACAAATGCAAAAAGGAAATGTTTTTATTTGAATTTTTTGAAAAGTGAATAGTGCTCTTATTTGACATGGGAATCTTTTCAAATTTGAAATTGAAGACTCATTTACCTATAAATAGCTCACTTGAGTTTTGCAAAAATCACAACAAGAGCTTACACATCTATTGCTAAATTTTGCATCATTCTTTCAAAGCTCTCATTCTCTCTTTTCTAAAGTTTTGAGCCTTAATTCTTGTTCTTGTTGAGAGAGATATAGTTTGTGCTGTATTGTTCTTATTTCACTCATTGAGGAGTGTTTTCTGATAGCCTACCCACTATCAATTCTTGTATCAGTAAGAGGGTGTGTATAACCCTTGTGTGTGTAGAAGGTGTTCTACACGGTGAATAGTTAAATCACCAAGTGTGAGGTGATTGGAAGTAAGAGGGTGTGTATAACCCTTGTGTGTGTAGAAGGTGTTCTACACAGGGAATAGTTGAATCACCAAGTGTGAGGTGATTGGAAGTGTAGAGGGTGTTCTACACGGAATCTTTGGAGCGGTGCTGCTCAAAGGTGTAATAGGTTTCTATCTCCACCTAAAGGAGATTGAATAGTGGATTTGGGAATCCTCAAGGGGTAGCTTGAGGCGAGGACGTAGGCAGTGGGGCTGAACCTCGTAAAAATACTGAGTTTGCTTTCTCTTACCCAACTCTTTATATTTCCTACTGCTTTATATTTTGGTTATATTTTATATTGTATATTTAGTTTATAAGTATTAATTTTTTAATATAACCCAATTCACCCCCCCTCTTGTGTTAGTCATCTGGGCAACAAGTGGTATCAGAGCTAGAGCTCTATTATAAGATTAACTATCTTTTGAGTTAAGATCTTATGGCTAACATTGCAGCTTCATTTGGTGAAGGTCAATCTAGCAGTCGGCCTCCACTCTTTTGTGGAGACAATTACTCATTCTGGAAAGTTAGAATGAGAATATTCCTTCAGGCTCAAGGTCGAGAAATCTGGAAATGTATTGTAAATGGACCTTATATTCCAACAAAAGTAGTTGATGGAGTAAAGGTCAAAAAGGAAGAAGAAGAGTTTAATCGTGAAGACGATAGACTTTATACCTTGAATTTAACTGCTATGAATTTATTATATAATGCTCTCAATGGTAATGAATTTAATAGAGTAATGACTTGTGCTACAGCAAAGGAAATTTGGAATAACTTGGAAGTTACTTATGAAGGAACTTCTCAAGTCAAGGAATCAAAAATTTATATTCTTACTCATGAATATGAAATGTTTAAGATGAATGATGATGAATCTATTTCTAGTATGTACACTCGTTTTACTAACATCATAAATAGCTTGACAGCTCTTGGCAAAGTTTATTCCAAAGTGGAGATAGTAAGAAAAATTCTCAACTCTCTACCAAAACGTTGGGAATCAAAAGTGACAGTGATTCTTGAAGCTAGAGACCTCAAGAAACTCGAAGTGAATGAACTCATCGGGTCACTTATCACCCATGAGTACACATTGAAAAGAGGAGAAGAAGAAGGAAAGTCAAAGAAGAGCTTGGCACTTAAAGCTGTTCCACATGAAAGTGAAAGTGATGAAGATGAGGAAAATGACGACAAAGATGAAGAAGTTGCGATGATAACAAGAAGAATTCAGAGGTTCTTAAAGAAAAATAAAACTCCTCCAAGGAAATCCTTCAATAAGTTTTCCAAGAAAGATTCAGGTAAAAATGACACTTTAATTTGTTATAAATGCAATAAACCCGGTCATATCAAGTCAGATTGTCCTCTGCTAAAGAAAGATCGAAACAAAGGCAAAAAAGCAATGAAAGCTACGTGGAATGATGATTCAAGTAGCTCAGATAGTGAAGCAAGCAATGGAGAATCAGGAAATCTTTGTCTTATGGCTAAAGATGACATTGAGGTAACAAATTTTGATAATATTGAAGATCCTTCATATGAAGAATTGCAAAATGTTTTAGAAGAAGTATATGAGGAATTTGAAAAATTAGGTATCAAGTATACTGTTTTGAAAAAGAAAAATTCTTCTTTAACAAACGAAATTGATATTTTAAGAAAAGAAAATATTGTTTTGAAAGATGAAAATTTTGAGTTGAAGAAAAAGAAAACTGATTTAGAAAATATTATTGAAAACTTTACGAATGGAAAAAGAAATTTTGAAAAACTTCTTAGTAGTCAAAGATGTGTTTTTGATAAGGCAGGCTTGGGATATATGCCAAAACAAAAATACAAACCTTATAAAAACTTCTTTGATAATCCTTCTACATCAAAGTCCAATATTCAAAATTCTTTTCATAAAAATAATTTTGTTAAAAAAAGATACTATTATAATCACTCAAGTTCTTCATATATGTCACATGCTATTTGCAATTTTTGTAATAGAAATGGTCATAATTATTTTGCTTGTCCTATTAGAAGAAAACATACAATGACTATTAGGGCCATATGGGTACCTAAAAATCTTATTTCTTCTAATACTAATAAATAAAGGACCCAAAGAACTTGGGTACCAGGAATTGTTTTTAATTGATTTTGTAGGTATGCATGAAGTATTCTACAGGTAAAAATAAATGATTTTTAGATAACGGATGCTCAAGATACGTGACAGAAGACAAAACTAAATTCATTGACTTCACTTCTAAAGAAAAAGGATGTGTGATATTTGGAGACAATTCAAAAAGGAAGATCATGGAAATAGAATGAAAGATCATCAAAACTTAGTACAAGATGCAACCAAATAGTGGAAACATGTGAAAGATCATCCAGCGGAATAAATTCTAGGAGAACCTTCACGAGATGTAAGTACTCGATCATCTTTTAGAAATATTTGCAATCATACTGCTTTTCTATCTTAGATTGAACCTAAAAATATTGATGAAGCACTTCTTAATGAATCTTAGATTCTAGCTATGTAAGAAGAGCTTAATCAATTTGAAAGAAATGATGTTTGAACACTTGTTCCTAAACCCAAAAATCATACTATTATTGGAACAAAATGGGTTTTTAGAAACAAGAAACATGAGTCCGGAGTCATTACTAGAAATGAGGCTCGACTAGTGGTCCAAGGTTTCAATCAAGAAGAATGAATCAATTATGATGAGACATATGCACCAGTCGCAAGATTAGAAGCTATTCGAATGCTACTTACATATGCTTGTTATAAAGACTTCAAACCTTTTCAAATGGATGTTAAAAGTACTTTCTCAAACGGTTTTATAAATGAAGAAGTATATGCTGAGCAACCTCCAGGTTTTGAAAATCATATTTCTCTAAATCATGTTTTCAAACTCACAAAAGTACTATTTGGACTCAAACAAGCTCCTAAAGTGCGGTACGAGAGATTCAGTAGTTTCTTGATTGAAAAAGGCTTTTTAAGAGGAAAAATTGATACAACTCTTTTCATTATATACGAAAATGATGATATTCTTTTGATTCAAATTTATGTTGATGATATAATATTCGGTGCTACTAATGAAAATATGTGCCAAGTTTTTGCTAAGACTATGCAGGAAGAATTTGAAATGAGCATGATGGGAGAGCTTATATTCTTTCTCGGATTGCAAATTAAGCAAGCAAAAAGTGGGATATTCATCAATCAAAATATATTAAAAAATTGCTGAAGAAGTTTGGGATGGAAGGTGCTAAGGAAACTGGTATTGGCAAATACCAGTTTCATGAATAACTAATAAGATTATGTTTGGTTGAGTCATTGATCTCAGCCAAATATACTCTCGATTTGTTTCATGAATTGTAATAATCTCTGAGTGAAGATGAAAAATAATATCTGATTGACAGACTTAATAGAAATCTGATACCTGCAGTCATACTTAAACTCCCCCTGATAATATGCGTTAGTGTTTCAAGTAATAAGCAAATATGATTTCAGTATATATAACAAGTTAAGAATTCAAACACGATCTCTAACTAAATAATGCATTAGAGAGAGTATGATAATATTTTCATCTAAAATTTTCTCCCCCTCATTCGGCATTATTAGGAAGAACTTGTTTATATATGGCGGAAATAACATTGGAAACCATCTATGTATGATAAAAGCTGTAAAAGTTTTGAGATTTAATATTATCGGTTCGGCGGAAAATCAAATCCGCTTGACATTGTGGACAAACGAGATCTTGAAGAGATTTGAAAGTTTCGGGTTGTTGTTTAAATATAACCAATTTTACCATTGGTTTACTCCAGCAAAAATATTTCGCATTCCTCATAGATTCAGTTGTTGTTCATCCAGAACGATATTATGTCTGATAGAAATTCTAATGTCCCAGATTTAAATCATGAACCTTTTATACCTCAACCACTTATATTTTCTCCTGAGGCTGTAAACACCATGATAGGAGCAGAGATATATCTATCTAGTAAATCTGATCCTGAAATTGTTGCAGCATCAAGAACTCTCAGTGCTCAATATACTGCCTCTCTTACAACCATGTCTCAGAGGCTATTGGCGAGAACGAGTGAGGTTGATCATCTTAAAAATCAAATATCTGAGTTGCATCAAACGCTTGCAACTAAAGATAGAAAAAATAAAGATTTAAAACAAGATAACAAGGAGCTGAAGAAACTTGTAGACTGGTATTCTTGTGACCTGAAAACACGAGTAGAAGAGTTGGAACGAGAGAGCTCAGATACAAAGTCAACAACAGCAGCTAACGGCAGAGGTTCAGCGTTTACAAGAAAATAGGGATAGCTGTAATTAATCTCGCTGGCTTTTGAAATTATGCATCCAGCATATCTTGTAAAGTGAGATTTGAAGAGATGATGGTTTGTCTTGTTCTTATTTCCATTTCTATAAGAACCGTCTTTAGTTTCATTTAGTACGCATCAAATCTTCTTTTCATATCTATAATTCATCTGTATTTGTATTCTTATTCTACAAATTTCTAATGGCTCATCAATTTCCTTTTACTATTTCTCACAATCAACATATGAGGTATCCTTCACCTTAATTACAAGTTGATCATGCATCTTCCGCAGGTGCAATGTTGCAGCAAGCAAATGATCTGGCTAATAAGTCAGATCGTGAAGCTGTTTATGAGCTGGTGACTCTCGACACCCGATACTCCTCCTCTATTGTTGGATTTTCCAACCGATTACAATCCAAAAATCGTGAGATTGAGGAGCTTAACGAGAAGGTTTCTGTACTTCAACGACTCGTTCAAGAGTCTGACAAAAAAATTGCAGACTTAAAGCAGAAGAATAAGGATTTAAAATCCTTACTTGCCTCTTCATTTCGACTGCCTAATCCTTTAGATAAGGATGGTATGTTGCTTTATGAAGAGCAAATGCATTTGAGAGATGAGGCTAGAAGTCTCAAATTCTTGTAACTCATCTATGAATTGAATAATAAGATCTTTCCTTTTCAAATGCATTCATTGAATTTATAGCAATTCTTGTAATCTTTTCAAGAGTTCTAACAAGGTAAATCATCAACGTAAACTGCAATAATGACGAATCCGTATTCTAATAAAACACATGAACATATAGGATTATTCTTAAATCCTTCTTTCAATAGATACTCGTTGATTCAATTATACAACATGTGTCCGGATTGCTTTAACCCATATAAAGATCTTTGAAACTTTATAAAGTACATACTCCTAAATGTACTTAGATTAGATGCTTCAAGTATCGTAATAATCTAATGATGCTTATAAATATGCAGTGACCACATTCATTAACTGCATATCTAATCCTTTTGTAATAACCAAATCAATTAAAAATATGAATGTGATTGCATTCATATCAAGGAAATATGTTTCCTCATAATTGCTCGGGTTTCTACTGGAAACCTTGTGTGACAAATTATACCGCATAATTTCATTTCGCATTACGCTTTCGTATAAATACTCACTTATATCTGACAAATATTACACCCTTTGGTGTTTGGACAATAGATCCAAATGCATCTCGCTTCACTAGCGAGTTTAATTCAGTTTTAATAACTGCTTTCCATATTGGCCAATCATTTCTACGTTGACATTCTTCGACCATTTTTTGGCTCACTTTCTTCATTACTTCTGGTAATATCAAGTGTTATCATATATGTTGTCGACAACAGTTTTATTTCTATCCATAAATTTTCCAGTACTCATGAAATGTGAGATCTCATTGTTCCTCTTCAGGGGAAAACATTTCATGAAACACCTCGACAAGAGGTTCCTCTTCAGGAGGTTTATACTCTTCAGGAATTATACTCTTCAGGAGTTTTCTCTTCAGGAGTTATACTCTTCAAGAGTTACACTCTTCAGGAGTTACCTCTTCAGGAGTTATCTCTTCAGGAGGTTTCCTCTTCAGGAGGATTATATTTTATACAGAAAATACGGTCTCTTTATGAGCACCGATTTTTATTTTTCTTGTGCACCAATAGGTCTTCAACGCTTCAGGTGTATCTTAGACTCATTTATTGCTGTTTTAACAACTCGTCCTTCAGGGACTTCAATTCTTGCTTAAGCATTAACAGTAGTAATATATGATTTTACAACACCTTTAGTGTCAGTAAATACATCATGTAATTGATTTGCAACACTTTGCAGATAAATAATCTTCTGAACTTCTGGTTCACATTTATTTATAAGAGGATCAAATTTAAACAGGACTTTATTATTCTAAGTAATTTCTTGTCGTGCTTCAGGCACCGATATTTCATTATTTCAAAACATGATGAAATATTAATAAGCTTATATATAAAAGCTTAGTATAAATAAATCAAGTGCTTGGCCGTACAACAGGTACGTGACTACTGTTTAGTCATATTACATCTATGACAAACATTTTCATCTTTTTATGAAGAATTATTCTGAAGGCCTTTACCCTTCTCTGAGTTTGATCACTTATGGTGATACGATATATTTTTATCATTTTTAGTGTTGTCGCTTTTGGGACCAACACTTCTATAATCTTTCTACCACGTCTACGCCCTTAGTTTCCATTCACTTCTGGGAATTGTGTAAATTCGATATCATTAATAGGGCGTAACTGGTGTAACAAAAACTCATTAAGTAGCTCAATCACTGGAAGACAAAACAAAAGTTCAGAATATTTATTGAACTTTCACTCTCGATATTGCTACTGCAGGAGCACATTCGAGGTATCAAAAATAATGTCTTCTTTTTATATATCATCATCAGTGACATTTTCACTGTATAATTTTAATATTGAGCTGATTTTAAAGAGTGCAGAATATTCAATACTACTCTTAAAATCTTGCAACTTCAAGTGCAATAAATCATAATGATCTTTTGAGAGGATTACATTTTCTGGTGCTTATATCACTCTCTTAATTTATTTCACACAGTAAGATGATTTTTCATTATGAGATACACATCACGGTCCTTCAGGGACACATGGTTTTCTTCTATGATTGTATCTTTCAAGTTCATCATTATATCCAAATAGATCTCATCAAGAATCCTGGATAAATAACATTTTTCAGAAATGTCAATAGTAATAAATCTCAATATTTGACATTATATTACAAAAATAAATCTGTGAATTTAGGAAATATATTCACATTATCATGAGAATAAAAATAAAATTTTATCAAGTAATATTCAGAAATATTACCTTTAATATTTATCTAAAGGACTGCAAATAATATATTGAAAAACTTACTTGAAGTAGAAGACCATTAGTTTCAGTATCGGTAGAACCTCGTACTGATAACGTGTTATAAAACTAAAAATAAAACTACCACTATTGCAAGAGAAAAGAAACTCTTAAAAACTGAAATTTTATTTCTCTCTCTATATTTTTTTATGAATTTCATTACAACTGAAACTCATATTTATAGGCGATGAAATTACTATGCAAGTTACTATGCAAGTCACTATATAAAATTTAATATAATAGTAGTGGGATCATTCACATAATTTAGTGGTGGGATAGGAGGTGGCTGTTGACGATAGTTTATAACACGATCAGATATATATATATATATATATATATATATAGAAATTAGAAATTAGATCGATCGAGCTGCGCTTTGGCAGGAGAGCCTCGAATCAGAATAATATCAACTTGCAGGCAAGGAAGGTGCTGGCCGGCCGCCACGTTAGTCTATATAACGAATCTCTTTTTCAAGTTCTTTAAGTGTTTCACTTTGCATAGTGTTTACTAAATAAATAAAAAAAATAGTAAATAAATAGGTTAATTAATCCCATCCGTTTTTACTTATTTGTTAATATGAGATATGTTAGGAAAAAAGTCATATTTAAGAGTATTCATTCATATGAATAATGACATAAATAGTACATATCACTATTTATATAAATGAGTATTTTTAGATGTGACTTCTTTCTATCGTTGTTAATTTTTTAATCATAAATACATTTATTTCGTTTTCTCTGAGAAAAAAAGGTCGTTACTCAGTACTAATAATATTAATTCTCCCTTCGGCCTATATCCTGGGAGGAGCAAAAATCTTATAAAAAAAAACAACTTTCATGATTAATAAGTTTTTTATTCATTTAAAATTTTTAAGAGCACGTTATAATTAAAAGAAAATTGCTTATATGTAATTTGTGATAAAAATAATTATTTTTTGTTAAAATAAATATATTTTTATTGTAATAAAATAATCATATTTTTTTCGTAAATAATAAGATATTGATCGATCGCATGAACTGAAAATCACAAGATCTTTTGATAAGTGATGGAGGTTGTTTATCGTATTCAGAAAGTCAAATCATATTTCCTGTTAGTTTTCCATTTCTGTTTTGACTAGTTAAAGAAGTAGTAAATTATACTTCGACCCTTCAATATTTGAGTTCCCTAATAATTTATTTAATAATTGAATATTTTTAGGAGTAATAATTTAAGATTTGAGTTTATTAAACTTGACTCCAAAACTTATATTTATTTTTGGTTTTTTTTTTATTAGTTGAATGCATCATCATATTGGTAAGCATGTGTGTGTATATATATATATATATATATATATATATTAGATCAAGAGCAACATGTGCAGCATGTTGCCTAATTAAGTACAATAGATTTTTTATAAAAATAATATAATTAAAAAAAATTAAATTCACAAGCATCTATAAATAATAAAAACTCAAATATAAAACTTAGTTTACGCTATGATAATTTATGGTTTCCTTCCTCTCGAGAGCAGATTAATTTGGCATCCATGAATAGGGCTGAACATCCGGTGCCCAAACCGGAATTCCGGGTCAGCCCGGCCCGGAACCGGATAATTCAATCCGGGTTGGACTCCAACCCGGATTTACCCGGGTTGGAATCCGGTTTCAAACCGGATTAATCCGGTTTTTTAAAAAACCGGAAATCCGGTTTCCGGTTTTAACCCGGTTTTTTTTTTTCAAAGCTTATTTTATTATTTTTTGCAGAAATAAAATAAATAATTATTATTATATATATATATATATGAATCATATAAACCGGATAATTAGCATTTTAAAACAATAGTAACTGTACTTATGCCATTAACTAACGTCTGAGGCCAGCAATATTAGTAAATCTCATGCAACATTAATTGTTTTATAATTTAGAACAAGGTGCTAATTATAAAACTTGACTATATTCTTTCTCATGAGAATTATGGTCACGATTTGGCTGTGAATGTCATTCCAACCAAGCTGATCCAGTAAACGTCCTTTTACTATATTAAATTTTAATCTTCACACCCCCAATGCTTGACATGTTAGCAATATTGACTGCTGACATGTTAGCAAAAAATATACAAACAGTATACAAACTTAATCATCATGTTTCCTTTTTTCTCATCAAGTCATCATCACAATCATCATGTTGATTAAAAATCAGAAGTTCAAATTTTAAATAATGACTTCAATTGTACATTTCCACTTGGACCAACTGCACAAAACTTCATCACCAAGAAACTAACTGCGTAAAGTTTCAATATTGTTGCTCAATGCATTACAAGAAACCACCCATAACCAACTTAATCACTAATTCACGAGAATTCAAGCTCCTGCATCCATCTAACCGCAGAAAAATAAAGCACCTGCACCCAGGCCAGAACAAACATAACTACTTGACAAAACTTCATCTAAAAGCAACATGGGGTAAAGATGCAATAAAAAAATAAAAGCTCTCCATGACTATGCAGACAGGTCTGCATAATCAAATAAGACATAGTTGAATTTCAATCTTCAAAGCAGTAGAAGAGAACTTTTACGAAGTACATTTAACTTACAATAAAAATTTTAAAAAACCTAATGTAAGCCCACAAACAATAATAATGAGCAAAAACCATAATAAAATGTACACAACACTGCATTCATTTCTTGTTCTTGCGTTCATGCAGCCAGAAGTATATAATTAAGCTGCCGTGATTTCATTTCCAAATTTACTTCCTGAAAAGATCCAAATTATAACAATATTAATTAGTACCATTAGATCAAGTACTAGAACACTTAGAGAGTTAGCAAAAGAAAAGAAGCATGCAATACAGTTGGAAATATAACCAAGTGAAGAAAAAAAAAATGGACATTCCTTACAGTGAAGAAATGAACCTATACTTTTTCTAACATTTATTATGTACAAAAAATAACTAAGGAAATTAGCATTAATAAGCAGATAGAGATGAAGAATATTAAAGGTATATAGGAAGATAGCCAAACCTCAGGTCCAATTGTCCATTCCTCGACTGTTGCAGAAGAGCCTCAGGAACTGAACCTATGAGCTTGTTCCCTCTTAAATCCCTACAAAGATAGTTCAGCACATCATTTCAATTTCTTCCCTGAATGTCATGTTCGCAACACCTGGATTAGAACTCTACAACTTACAAGGTTTTCAAATTAGGTAGTTGTACCAAAACTTCAGGCAGTAGCCCAGTTAATTCATTAAATGACAAATCCCTGAAAAGAACGAAAAATTTTGGATCAGAATATTAGTGAGGTAAGCTAAACAATTGTTTTCTGTCCTTGAAAATCAATATTAAATAAATGGACTACTTGCGTATAACTATAATTCCTTCCAAGTAAAAGTTTCTGGTATCAACTCTCAGAAAATACACTCCAATTATTAACTCTATAGCAATCAGTGGTCCATCTGCCAATTGGCAATCTCAAGCTGGAAGATTGTGTTGCTCAACAGGTTGTGGTGTAAAGAAACTGAATGCCAATTAATAAATGTTAGTACCAATAAAGATTTTATTGCATGACATGTTGTAATTGTATGCTCTGGTGGTCCAACCATTTTCAGATCCTATGCCTATATAGTCAGCAATCTCCGTCGTCAAAATAACAAATCAATCAATAAATACCCTATATAATAAAATAATAATAATAAGAAGAAGAAGAAGAAGAAGAAAAAGGTTGTGATGTGTAACCATTCATTAAAATGACAGTTAAGATTGATGAAAAATATTTGATACAAGTAGTCTTTGGTAGTTTAGAGAACTGATATACCAGCCACTACACATGCAATTTTTTTATACCAGGGCATTGAAAATCTAAACGAAACAGAGCAAAAGAGCAGCAAATACACAAAGATGATATAAATGAGAGCAAACTAACTAAAAAGGAATTAATGTGACATAAACAGCACCACATCATGATCAAGATTAAACTCCTCTGCATAACTCCAAGTCTCCAACTAAATTCTCACAAAATCAAACACAATAACATTGGAAATAGTAGAGTATTTTGAAATACATTAATAATAAAAATTAATATTAAATTAAAAGGAATAATATACCTTCTCTAGTTTCGAAGTAGGGTTTGGAGTTGGATTTTGAGACTTAGTAGCTTCACCAAACCTTCACCACGCAAATCTTTCATGATTAACTACAAGTACAGAAAGAAACACGTTTGAATCTTTGATTAACTATAAGCAATGCTCAAACCCATCGATGTTATAAAGAAGATCTTAGCTAATCTGTACTGTTTAAATGGTTCTAGATTTCATCTCGAAGGCCTCGGTATATGTAATATAGAACTCAAATACAGAAACAGAGAGAGAGCGAGCGAAAGCGAGAGAGTGAGAGCGAGAGAGCAGCGAAAGCGAGAGAGCAAGAGAGTACCCTAGAATCGACGGAGATCGGCGCCATTTAAACCCAGACGTCGACGGCGAACAATTAAAGTCACGAAGATGGACGCGATTGTTGCTCGACGGCGAGGCTAGGGTTTGAAGTTAGAGAGAGAGAGAGAGAGATCGATTTCAGATTCAGAATAAATGGTGCGGATTGGTTTAATTAGAATCCGGATACCGGATGTTAGATCCGGTACCGGATCATATTAAAATATTTATCCGGAAATATTTTAATATGGATACCGGATTTAAATTATCCGGTTCCGGGATCCGGATTCGGAATCCGGATATCCGGTTTTCAAACCGAACCGGATAAATAACCGGTCCGGATGAACAGGGTTATCCATGAATATTAGGATGAGGTAAGAAATCAATAGATCAAAATTATTATTCAAAATTTATATAACGATTTTATGATATACACTAAATTGAAATTATGCAATTGTACCTAATTAGCTATATTACATTAATTTAAAAATGTTAATTTTAATAATTCTGTAAATACAATATTTTTTGTACAATTCTTTTCATATCGTTAATTAATCATGTGAAAAAACAGAATGAGGTAAATATATGCCAACAAAATCTAATGTTTGCTCTTGTGACTTTATAATCATTGCAAAACTTAATCTAATAAGAGGATAAATTCGTTTGAATGAGAAGTCACTAATTTCATCAACACTTGATAAGAATGTGATCATTGGAATAAAAACTTTTTTTCCACTAAATTACCCAATTGTAATTTCTGCATCAATAACATTTCGATCAAAAGTCTGACAAATTATACGTGTCCTATTATATAGTCCTTTTGAAGGATTAATGTTTCTAAGTAGTATGATGATGTATTTTTTCTTCAATAATAACTATATCAGTTCACATTTACGTTTGATTATAACTAAATTAAATAATTGTAGACAAGATTGTTTATGAGTCACTTTGACAAACTAAGAGCTCATTTGTTTTGGGAGATGAAACCAAAACTCTCAAATTCATCATTACACTTTTTCAAAATCTCATACAAAATATAATAAAAAAATTTAACTTTTTCAAATTTCAATACTATTTTTTTTCAAATCCCTATACGAAACTAATATTAAAAAAATATATTACAACAATATATTATTTTTTTTAACTTTTATCTCATTTCATCTCATTTCATCTCTGAAAATAAACAAGAAAGTAGAAAAATCGATGTGTGAATGGATTCCACGTTTCACACTAAAAAAGATTCATAACAAATTCGTTATCAATTTCAAACTGATAATGGATTATTTTTAAAATAGATAGCCAGTTATATTATAGTTATATAATATATATACGTAGACCTCAAAAGAATCAAACTTATATAATAATTGTAAATAGTTTACGTTTATTTATATTTATTAAATATATTTATAAAATATATATATTAATAAATAGATATATTTATCTATTAAATGGTTTACTTTTACGTAATATATCATTAATATCAAAATGCAAAATATATCTGTGGTGTATAAACTAATATATTTATTATATCTAAACAATGGTCTGAGTCACGTTTACGTTTACATCTACAAATATATTTTAAAATTTAAAATTTTAAAAATTGGTTTTAAATTAATATATTTTTTAGGAAATTATAATATTTTTTGTTAGGAAATTACTATTGTTTAGATATAATAAATATATCAGTTAACTACAAATATATCAGTTTACTTTTACATCTACCTAATATATCAGTTCACGTCTATAAGTATATTCTAAAATTAGTTTTAAATTAATATATTTTCTAAGAAATTAAAATATTTTTGGTTAAGAAATTATTATTGTTTAGATATAATAAGTGACTGTTAAATTTAACGGTCACTTAACAAAAAAACGTAAAAATTCGTTAATGGCTGTTAAATAACCACTTATTATAATAGAATATATATATATATATATATTTTGTTACACAAGCAAATTCGTGAGCTCGCTTGCATACCATTGTTTCAACTTTTGTATTCAAAATTTAAATTTGTACTGTTTATATTAAAATTTAACTTTCTAACTAATCATTTTAGATAAGTGCGCGTATTGATGCCCAATATTTCTTATAATCATATTTTTTTCTATATATCACAAAAGACTTAGTATAATAAAAAAAAAAAGAAAAATGCTAGTATGCATTACAGTTTAATTTCTCATTTTGGTCATTTATATTTAAATAAATTTTGTATTTAACGATTAAAAAAATGATTTTTAATATATTAGTATATTTTTTTAAAATATTTAAAAAATATAAAAAAAAAATAACAACAAAACAGGATATAGAATTTATACAAGCGTGCACGACACACTAGCATCACTATAATAAAAAATGACCATGAGGATAAACTACCACCACATCTGCGCCCTTTTCCCCCAAGTTTTGATGGAAAATAAAATGAGTTAAAGATGAGATAAACTATCACAGGGCTCGCTTGGATTCAAAGATGAGATCAAATGAGTTATAAATAATAATAAAATGAGTGTTTGAAATGAATTGAAAGTACGGAATGAAATGAAATGACTTAAACCCAGTTTGTAAAACAAACGGAGCCTATGGTCAAATAGATGAGGTGTTTTTTTGAGCAATTATTAACAAATAGTGTTTCCTATTTTTTTTTTAGTTATTTCTTATGTTTTTATAGTGTTTTATTTGCAGCTCACGAAGTTTTTGATCTATTGCTTGTCAGGCCTTTACGACCACCACACACCAGACATGTAAAGTCTACAGCTGCTGATCTATGGACGGGGATAAAAGAGACGCCCGAACGTGCGGTGCATCGCACTCATGTGCCTGAGGGGATGCGCGTAATACCCACCTGTCGCCACACTTAGAGAACTCCTTTACTACCACGCGTAGCATTCTTGGAATCAGTGGCTTCCAATCTTCCACTCTTTTATCTCCGTTTTCATACTAGTGCAATGCGTGATTCCCACGTGCTACCACAACCAGCAGTCGTCCTTTCCAGTGTATCGATTATATTTCGACTTATTGTTTTTCATTTTTCCTAACTTGGGATTTAGGCGAAGTGGACGTGGATATCTTCTTTAGACAGACTGATTTAATAGAATGCAACACAGCTATTTTTGCTGTGACTTTTTTGTCACAGTTTAATAATATGTCTTTCAGACTATTTTAAAACTACTTTAAATGATATCTCTTTATTAAAATTGGTAAGAGTCGTATTTGTGACTTTGAATTCGTTTATTTTTATTTATGATGTTTGTTTTATTTTTATTAGAATGAGATGAGTGTTATAGATTTTTACTTTACGAAATTTGATATTTTTGTAACCATTTAATAAAACTTGCTTTAGAGAGGAAAAAAAAAGACTACAGATAGGAAAAATCTATATTTTTATCGTCAAATTGTCACTTACAGATTAGATTACTTAGCTTACATTACACGTTTCCAGCTAGGTCAAACTGCCATCAAATAGGAAAATCTAAAATCTTCTCTCTCGATTTTCAAGTTTTCACCTAGATTACTTTCAGATTCCTATTTTGAATTATTTATTCTAGAGATAATAATTTTCTATTCATGATACATAGTCAAAATGATATTAATATGCCATAATTTCGGACATTTGTATGGATAGATTTAAATTGACTAGCAATAGCTTGATGACATGTAGTCCAATTTTTTAAATAAAAAATTTGAATTCAACTCCTTAATCATCGTCTCCTATAAAAAAAATTAAATTAATTATGAAAAATATAAAAGAAATTTATATTAAATTATAAAAAGATATGAAATGCCTTTAAAAAAAAAAGAGAAAAATTCATATTCCATGTATCTTCTTTTCTGAAATACCAATTCCAATTCCACGTACGAGATAAAGCTAAAAAGTTACCTAAAACTAAACTAAAGACCCTCTCCCACCCTCCCCAGTCACCACCACCACCGCCACCACCTACATGTAACATCTCCGTCACTTTTCATCCTCATTCAAAAAGAAAAAAAAAAAAGCCACCATGAACATCTTGAACAAACTCGGCTTCGGCTCCCAGAGGGCCACTCAATCCACAACAGATGCGTCGATTCCGCAGGGCCTGGACGAAGAAGCTCCGGCACCGGGCCAGCAGTTCGCGCAGTTCGGGGCGGGTTGCTTCTGGGGCGTTGAGCTGGCCTTCCAGAGAGTTTCTGGCGTCACCAAGACTGAGGTCGGCTATAGCCAGGGCTTCCTGCACAATCCCAGCTACGAGGACGTGTGCTCCGGAACCACCAACCACTCCGAGGTCGTCAGGGTCCAGTTCGACCCCAAGGAGTGCAGCTTCGATTCTCTGCTTGACGCATTCTGGGCCAGGCATGACCCAACCACGCTCAATCGGCAGGTTGGTTTCTTGTGTTTGTGGGTTTTTTTTTTTTTGTTTAATTCTGAAGAAATCTGATTTTGGTTTCGCTTCATTTGAGGCCCATGATTGATTTATGATGTATGTTCGGTCTAAATTTTTATGGATGTTTTTATTATGGTGATTTGGTTGATCATTTGGGGTTGATGGTTGATTTGGCTGTGATTTGACGAATAATTCTTGCGTTTTCATAGAATTGTACTGAGATTGATTCTTGCAAGGTTTTGTTCCTTTCCTCGTTCATAAGCTTTGCAGTGTGGTGCTTTTCTATTAGAGGAAGCAGGGTTGATTGTTATTTTCACCATAATTTGAATGAATTGCGGTTGGTTAGCTCTGTAGATGAATCTTTGCTTTTTGGTTGTTCAGTGATTTTTTTGAAAAACAAAAAAAGATAATACCGTTATTCTTTTCTCGCCAATATTTGCGAACCAATGCTCGTTTGGGATTTGCCTGGCTTTAGCTTGTGTATTGTCTTTCTGAAATGGAATGAATATGTAGCGCAATATGTCTATATTTGCCCGTCAACTCGTTGCTTGATCTTCTAGTTAAATATATATATATATATATATATATATATATAAATATATATATTTTAAAATTTTAAATTGTACCGCTGACTTGTGGAGAGAATAGAATTCAGAACCATCTAATTTTTAAAGATATGTCTATATTTTAAATTCCATTCTGATGATTATTCTAATTTAAATATTGAAATAAAATATTTCAATATTGGTGCATTATAATGTACTATTTCAGGATTAATTATATATAAACTAATAATTAATAAAATAAATACATATATATGTAATTGTGTATCACATATATGTGTATATGTATGGAAAGATTGAAGATTTATAAAATGAATATACATTGAAAAAATCACAAACTTGTATTGAAACAAAAAAAGGAGAAATTTTTAAAAATAATGATATTTTAAACAATGAGGGGACGTATTTGAAGTTACAAAAAATTAAGATTATATAGATATATTTGATATTTTAAAATTAATTAAATACTATCTAGATTTAAAATTTACAAAAATGCTATCTAAGCACAAGAAAATGACAAAAACAATCCAAATCAGAATAGAGTCTGAATGGCCAAAATTTGACTGGAGTAGTTGAAATGGACCGGAATGGACTGGAATTTGGATTGAAACAGAATGAGGATATATAGTGTACTGGAAACCACACTCGGACGGAAAATTCTAGCCAAAACGGCCGGAATGGAACTTAATTTAAAACTATGGCCTCTATTGCTCTCTTAAGTTGTGTTTGGATACCAAACTCAATTCATCTCAAATAAATTATTGATGAGATTCATTACTTTTTCAAAATTTCTATTAAAAAAAAAAATCTCATTTCAACCTACTTCATAAATTTTAACTAAAAAAGTTAAATCCATCATAAGTCGTAATAGGACTCACAAAATATTACCATTCATAACTTAATTCAACTCATCTCAATATTCAAACGTAGCCACTTAAAACTTATCCGACCATATGGGAACCACTTTGACTTTTATTAGACATTTCCCTCAGCTGTTATCATCAATAGAACCGAAGGATGTGCTTGTTCCTGTTTTTCCCTTATTGTTATGCTATTCACTGCTAGAAAATTACAATCTTCCCGTTGGGTGGACTGTAACTTCTGAATATTGTCAGGTGTTTTGGTGAATTATTGAAGATGAATATCAACTATACGGAAATGTTTACTTTTTCCTTTTATTTATCTTCATGATGATTTCTGATTGAGATTTTTTCTGGGTGTGTTCAATTCTGTGTAATGACATTAGACGCTGGACTCTGGTTAGCGCCTATTATCTTCAGGCTGTTAATTTGTACTTTTATCTTTGTAGTGATATTCGTAGATAATAATCAATTAATGCTGAATTGGGATGGCATGCTCTGGATATTGTTTGACATGTTGGCTACACATTAGTTTTTCTTAGGACTCATTTGCATGCTTGAGATTTAGGAAAGTGTATTTTGATCTGAGTTACCCAAAGGCGACAAGCTATTGATGAATGTGAGGAAGGCCATATTGCTTTAACCATTAACTTTTATGGCCTTTTAGAATTGTGCTTGGGAAGATGGACATTTAATTTTATGGAGACGGTGAAACTCATATGGACAATCTCTTTTAGTTTATGTTCATTAACCTGAATCTGTAGTGTGGTTTGAGATATCTGGAGCTTCCACTCTTCAATAGGTTGCTTTTCTGGGAAATTGGATAAGATGCACTAGTTTTACGAGGAATATGTTAGCATTACAGCATCTTCTATGTGTCTTTCATTAGTTGGCTGGTGCTGTACCAGAACTACATTTGTGATCTAGGAGTGTTTTTTTTTTTTTTTCGTTCTTTAGTAGACCTGGTTGGGAATATTTTGATGCGATTCTAATAGCTTGGAAATCCTTCCTGTGCAGGGGAATGATGTGGGAATACAGTACAGATCCGGCATATACTTCTACACGCCCGAGCAAGAGAAGGCAGCAAAAGAGTCTCTGGAGCGTCGGCAGAAGCTCTTGAACAGGAAGATTGTGACTGAGATTCTGCCCGCCAAAAAGTTCTACCAAGCAGAGGAATACCATCAGCAGTACCTTGAGAAAGGTGGCCGCTTTGGCTTTAAACAGTCTGCTGCCAAACGCTGCAACGACCCGATCCGTTGCTATGGCTAATTTGCGAGCCCCAGCCAAAGGGTATATTCTAGTTACGAGTTCCGAGACTGTTTGTCTATAGGTCTGTGCTTTTGCCTACCATATTCATACGCCTGTGTGGTTATGATACTTCGCTGCAATAATAATGCCGGTGTATAATGTATTTACCCTTTAGACATGGATCTGGAAATTAGTTATGGAGTTTTCCAACCAGCATCAACATATGTATCTACACCGGTGGCATGTTTTTTTCTTTTGGTCGGAGGTTCACTCTGCTAGTTTGACTAGGTGGTATATATGAAAAGCTTTTCTGTCCTAGTGGTGTTTGCCTCTCTGGAGTGTAGCGCTCAAATGACTGGAGTTTCTTGGTGTTGTGCATAACAAATAAGTTTGGTTTCCAAACTCATTCTATCTCTTCATTACAATTTTTCCAAATTCTCATATAAAATATAATAAATAATTCAATTTTTTTAAATTTCAAAACACTCATAATATTAAAAAATAATATTCTAAGAATATTTTATTCAACTCATCTCAATACAATTCAACTTATCTTAACATCCAAACTTAAATTTTGCAATGAACTGAACATTCCTGAATAGCATGGTACATAAAGCACCTTAAGATTCTTTTACCACATAAGGTTGTTAAGGTATTTTGTAAAGATTTTTCAAGGTGATTGAAGGGCAATTGTTTTGCACATCTAGGCATAATCGAATTTAAACGAGAATGCTGCTGGAATAAACCAAATACACATTGTTTTGTGGACCATTCATATTTCATAGCGTGATCAAGGTGGAGGTGCATAACCAGCCATTGCCTGCACGTCGAGTAATGCAAGATGCCAAGAAGTATTTGAACATAATAGCATTACGCTTTGACTCGTTTCCTCTTCATGGTATGGAAAATTAGAAATGGGCAACTGTTTGATCCAAGTATTTCATCCCATTATAAGAGATATAGATACGAATTCACTATATTTAAAGCGGATATATATAGCAATTAGCATTACATTATTCATTAGCACAATTAAATACTGTATGATCCTTACATTATAATTGTAACTCTTTTATTTACAAAAAAAATTCGAAATGCAAAACTCTAGTCATTGTTCAGCAGGTTGCAAAGCACATTACCAGTTATCAAATAAAAGTGAACTGAACTACTGCTGCTACTCAAGCAATTTCAATGAGGAATTTTCCTTTCTTTTTTTCTATTTTTTCCTTTCCTCTTTGTTTTCCCAACGTAGCTCTATCAAAGTTGCATAGGATAATAGAAAAAACATTTTTTTTATAAAAATATATATAAATACAGTTATAAGCTGTGCAAACAATTATACAATAGTAACTTTTATTATTAATTTTTTTTATAAATCTTATGTTTATTTTATTTTTATATAAAAATATGCATACGTTCACTAGGATTATAAATAAAATAATAATAATATTATTATTAATAATAGGATTATTACTTCCTACTACCCAATTGGCAATTACTATTCTATAGTGTATTTAAAATTTTATTTTATTTTCTTATTTTTCTTTTAAGTATTTTTTAAAATATTTTATTTTAAAAAATTAAAAATATATATATACAATTTCGCTAATAATTATTTTCTTAACTATTAAATGAAAATATAAAAAAATTACATAATTAAAATAATAATAAATAGGTAGAAGAAAGTTTATAACCCTATTTCGATTTGGATTCGAGATGAGATGAGTTGAGATAGGGCTGGACAAAAGAGCCGCTTGATTGTAGTTTCGTCTTGCCGAAGTGACTTGACCCAAAATTGCCCGACTCACTCAGGTGCTTATCGAAAGTTTGAAATGGCCGAGCAATCCAGTCCCTCTCCATGGTTTCTACGATTTGTGAGTAATTAGCAACATCGGAGAGGAGCTGTGACCATGGGTGTGAACTTTGCCGAGCATCTGGAAGGGATATGAAGTTGGAATCGCAGCCATTAGATGAGCTTGACGTGGGTGCGTTTTGATAGTACCAGATTAGAGACCAGTGATATCGACGATACAAGACGTGATACGGATGATGGAGGTTCCAATGACTGTGACAAAGAAGTGAGGCTTCAACAATCTACTGTAAATTTGGCATAAAAAAATAGGAAAACACTAGTTGCAAAATTGGTTTGTTATCGGGTCAGTTTGGGTCGGAATACCCGATTGGGCAATCGGGTATTCGGCTAAACATCCTATCGGTGTTCAGTTTTATCGGGTTGGGCTGGAACTTTCTTGTTATCGGATCGGATTGAGTTGGTGTACAACTTTAAGTTGAGATGAGTTTTGAAAATTTAATAAAATATTATTATTATTATTTTAAAATTTAGAAAACTATAATAATAAGTTTAAGATGAGTTGAAACGAGAAATGAGCTTGTTCCTGAATCCAAACGGGCCTAAGTCTATCATTATTTTATAAAAAATACCATTAAATTGCTTCACTTTATCTTGTTATTTTGATCGTTCATATATTAATTTTTTAAATTTTTTTAATGGTTAATAAAGTAACTGTGTTAATATGTTGATATCTTTTATATTTTATATTTTTTGAAAATATTTAAAAAACATTTGAAATAAAAAATAAGTTAGACATAAAAATTGCATTAGGTACATATCAAATAAGCAAATTGAGCAGATATAATAAACACTGCTCTGTCCGTGTTGATTAAATGATCGGCCCGGCCCGTCTTAGACATGACAACACACCCGTTCGGCCCGAATTCCGGCAAACCCTAAATCAACCACTATAAATTAAGGCTTGAACACGGCCATCCAGCACCACAGTCCCCATTCAATTTAGGGTTTCCTCTCGCCACCACTACTCTCGTTCTGTCCTGATTTCGTTTATCTGACTTCGTTTTTATTTCTTTTAGACTTTTTATGAATCTCTCTATGTCTGCATGTTATTCGTTTTGATTTTTGCGTAACATGGGATAGAGATCGCAGTGATGACTCCAAGAAATTCAAGCTCAACAGACCGGAATGCAGGCTTCTCTTTCTGGAGAATTTTGCGTGTCGACAACCCCGCTGAACTGAGCGATCTTCCCCTTTCTACCCTTTTTTCATTCTTATAGGGTTTTCCAAACACTTAAAGTCTCAGATTTCAAATTTGAGTATTTATTATGAAGTTCTGATTTTTCTTAGAAACCAAGCGGACGTTGCGTGTGCTGTTTATCTATATTTTTTGATATGTTTATGTTGTGGGAAACCTAAGGTTACGATGAGGATTCTTAGCTCCCTCTTCTGAAGTAAGTTTGAAGAGAGTTGGCTGGCAGAATCGAACCTATGACTTTATCGCCACCACTGAGTAATCTATTTTCCCACTTCATATGCTCAGCATTTTTCTATGATTTGATACCATATCATGCTATTTTTGTGTGAATTTGTTCCGAGTTTAGTAAATTATTAATTTATTATCTATGCAAGATCGGGATGAAGCAAAATAACATAATCCAACACTTGATCTGAGATATCCATTGTCGAATGATTATAAATATATGGCTTCTGAATCTGCTCATACGATATTCATTGTTCTTCGAATGCCCTCGTTTGTCTTATTTCACGCTTTGATTTATTTTATAAGTTTAAGCTTGAAAAATATTTATGATTCATTGGCAGTGTTTATCATATGACTTTTGGTGCATACGAGGGACGCACTTCGGTTCTTCAAACGATGGGCCCTTCGTAAGATTAGATTGGCGGGACTACAATAATCAATTGAGTGCCTGTCATTGCTGGATGTCAGTAGAAACATTAATGCCACGTAATAATTGTTATTTCTGGCTTGTTCTATCAATGAAGGTTCCCTGTATTGGAATGCTTTCATGTCAGCCAGATTTTTTTAAAATTATAATCTGAATCATCATATGATGAAAGTTGAAAAATCTTAGGACACCTTCCTACACAGTTTTTACTTAGCTGTGGATGAGATAGAAATTCAATTCTGATGATGATATCTTATGTACATTTGGCTACAAGCTGATTTGCTTCACCATATTAGACTTGAATATTCATAATTATCTACATTTTTTCCTTTTAGCTTGGAAGTCAGGTGCCTTTTTCTTTAAAAACATCACTTTTGTCCGTTTCTTCAATGCAAATGCAATGGAGTGTATTCATAACAGCGTGGAAAGTGTAAATAGGCCTGATAGGGATTTTTTATTTACCGAGTTTTACTCCTCCTGAATCGAACCATGACCCACAAAGGTCGTTTTCAAATCACATATTCGTTCCTCGTTATTGCTGCTGATATGCCCGGGCATACGCTTTGTAGGCTTGTTTCTAACATTGTCATTCAGTTGAAATTTAAAAAATCAATTTTTAAATTTTAATCATTTGTAAGCCACTCAAGTTTTTTAATATCTAATTATATTTTGAGATGATAAGTTCTTACAGTTAAATTAATATTATTGAAATTTTGTTTTTTAATATTATTATTATTATTTTAAAATTTTAAAAAATTAAATTGTTTATTATATTTTAAGTGAAAATTTAAGAAAGTGGAATGATGAAATTGAAATGAGAAAGATTAAAATGAGTTGTGAATACAAATAGGGCCTAGGTGAAGCTAGACAATGGCAAAGAAACAACCATGTGCCCTCTCACCCCGTATCAAAAACGTTTTTGATATGGTTGAGATGTTGATGTTTGAAGGGTTGTAGGCTGTGCTGAACATCTTAATTATGAGTGATGTAATATTGTTAGAATACTTGTTTGAAAAGCTTTAAGATGCTTGCATCTTCAAATATTTTGGTATGAGGAGGAGCATATGAGAATGGTAGTTTTCCTCATGTAAAGCTATAATAGGTTTGCCTTACATCAAAGACGTGTTGAAGTAACCCGAAAAGCGGACACAATGCTCATACAATCTCCATTCATTCAAAGATATGGGCGGTAGAGGGATGTACCAGTTAAGCTGGCTTGCAGACACAAATCTTATATATTTTGGTAGGAAAATGGGAAGTTTATTATTATTTTATAACTATTTTACAATTTTAATGGAATATATTTTTATAACATTATTGTTTGTTTGACCACATGAATAATTGTTGTACCGTCGTTTTTGGTATATGATTGTATGCGTGCGCTTTTTGGTAAATCGTACTGAGTTAAGATTATTGAGTTCTTTTTCCATATGAAACGGGGGTATGTTGAAGAAATTGGTAAGTTCTTCCACGTAACGTGGTGTATTGGAAAATTTTTAGAAACACATAACTTTAGGTTCTGTTTGGACTCTTACATGAGTTTTGAAAATTAATAAAATATTATTTTTTAATATTATTATTATTTTAGATTTTGAAAAGTTGATTAAAAAAATTAAATTGTTTATTATTTTTATATAATAAGATTGAAAGCGATTGATACTTATCTTTGAATTCAATTCAAGCGGAGAGTGGTGATGTTTACCCAATCGTAATGGATTTAATCGAATGTGAATTTGAAGGTTAGTTGATAAGATTGGTGGTATTTTGCGTGGTTAGAGTTCGTATGTTGGCTCTGTAATCTCAAGATATTACTCTCGGACTTACCTGTACAAACGGTAGTCAAGGCGAGGTTTTACTTTATAATTTAATTGAAATAAATAAATTAAATTCTTTATTTTTCATGAGATTTTATTTCAACAAAGAATCCTTTAATTTTATGATTAGGAGAAAATTAAAAATTATTACAACACTTTTAAAAATTTTATTTCAGCACTTTTTTTTTTTATATATTCTAAATAACAGTCAGACTCCCTGAGTTATTATTCCTATAATGTTTTCAGTGTATTAACAAAAGATAATTTTTTCAAGTGCTGTTATAAAATATATGAAAATGATATTTACAGTTTTATATTGATTAGTTTTGAACAATCCTTGCGAGAAATGTCAAAAAATTTAATATTTATATGTAAAAATTATTTTTTTATTAATATGTTCTATTTTTTTAAAAGTGATTCTACGAGACTACACACTGAAATTACATATAGCACTCAAAATTGGGTGCAATTTAAAAAAAGCCATAAATGTTTTTACATTTATTTGGGCTTTTACCAAACTTCTTCAAAATGGTGGCTTTAAACGAGAAAAGTTTCGAATAGATCGGGTGTAATTTTCTATTTTACAAGAGTCAATAGAATTTCAATGACAAATACATCTTTTGTGGTATGTCCGAGGTTATTGAATTGAAGCTCTTCCCTCTCTCTTCTTCCAGGCATTCTCTCTTCTTTCTCATCTCTGATCTCCCCCGTGTCGTCTCCTCTTTCTCCACTCCCATTTATCTCTTCTCTCCCTGATCAGCTCTCTTGTTTGATTTTGAATTTCTTTTATAATGTGGCTATATACGTGGATTTGTATGAAATTGGTGATCCGCACCTTAAAGTAATGGGTAATAGTAAAAGTAGGACACAAAATTCACGGGCTCTTGATCTTTGCATTGCTTATGAGTTCAATTATGAAGAAAGATCAGGCTGGATGCTTATGAAGAAAGAAAGTCTCAGTATGTGATCTTTGCATTGCTTATGAGTTCACGGGCTCTTCTCTTGATCTTTATTCGTGACTAGTGTAAACTGAATATTCACCTATCTGAATAGTAGCTTCTCTTTTATATGAGTTCAATTATCCGCTACACCTGTGGTAGGCATAACGCCGACACTACCTACAGGCGTACAGCTATGGTAGATGTAGGCACCCCAAAATGCATTGGATCGTTTAATTGGATTCGATCTGTATGATTGGAAGAGCAAAATTAATCTGCAGTGTGGACCAAAAGCAAAAGTATTCCGACAGTAGCACACACGGCTTTATAGCCTATAGGCTAAGGCCATGATGTACAAATTGAAGTAGCGTATTCGTAGTGCGTGTATATATAAAACTGGATCCCTTTAAAAAAAAAAAAAAAAAACTGGATCCAATTTAAGCGCCCAATGGACGCGGATTTTGCCCATTTGCCAGCCTGTAGAGCAGCCTTATTTTACTTCTTTATAGAGGGCTCCATACAACGAGCCTTTAGAACGTGGGCACCCATCCATCACGGTACGTTTCCTGGATTCCAGACGGCTCCCACGTCATGGATCCCAGCCTTATTCCTTTTGTTTATAGTTTTCCTCTCCCAGTTGGAAGATGGATAATCCGTCCTTTGCTTGCTTCTAGACTAGACTAACACCGAATTAATGATTTAGAGAAATTAAATCTATAATTAATGTGGTTTAATATGATTTTATTTAATTTATACTAGAAATATTTTTATAATCTAATATATTATATTAAGTTACATCAGTTAAAAAAATTATTTTATAATTTTTTTTTGTGGCTAAATAAATGAAGCATTGAGTCTGATTAATAAATAGTATTTTGAAAATTAGGTTAAGATGAATATTTGAATGTGTTTGTAAGTTGAGATAAATTTAATCTTTTTATGAAAAATTGATAAAAGTAGTGAATCTCATTGATAATTAGGTTGAGACGAGTTCAACAATCAAACACACCCTAATAAGTTTTTCTCTACTCCAACTAACTAGTTCCATTAATTTCATGTCATTTTCCTTGAGAAGTATGGTTCTTTAACTATTAAAAGTGTAATTGAATATGTGGTCAAAAAACCGGCCCCCACCCGCTTTTCACCTCTTTTGCACTATAGTTTTATATTTTAGGATAATTATCCGAAAATCTCACCCCTTCACTTGTATTACCCCTTTTAATTTAATGAAGTTTTATTGGCTGAAAAAAAATGTGGTCAAAAGAATACTGCACTGAGCCTCAAAACTGCAGATATTTTTTTAAGTGCAAACAGCCCCACTACCACAACTTGGTATCTACTTCCACCCTGAAATTCCCACTGATAATGATATCACAAAAACCTCGCATACGTGTTAGGGACTCAGGATCGGGTCACTCTCTTAAATGATCTGATCCGTCCACCATATGAAGCGTGGAAGAAGTCAAAGCAATTTCGCGCCACACAGCATGAGCACGATAGCACAAGCAAAAATCACATTTTTTTTTAACAACCACCAACTAAAACCCCATCGTATTCGACCGAAAACGAAATAAATAAATAAGAGATATCACAATTTAGAAGGAAAGGAATTAGAAAAAAAAAAATTAATAATAATAATATAGATTCAATAAAAATAAATAAAAAGTTATACTTTTTCATGATGGTATCTAATTTTTGTTTTTTTTTCTTATAAAAACTTATTCGAAATTAGTTTAATCAGTTGAGAGGCGGTGGTGCGAATCTGGCGTGTAGTTCTTTGTTGTGGCTAAAATCTTATCTACCCTGTCGACATCTGCAGAATACGGCATAATATAGAATCGACACTTCCATGACGGGTGTCCATATCCCCCATCATTCCCAAAGACTCAGAAACCCATTATAAGTACCACTTTCATGCATCACATCAACTAAGCGCTGACGAAAAGTGGCGAACTAATTTTCCTCCCAAAACTCACAAGCACAAAAGAAAGAAAAAAAGAAAAAACAGAGAAGGAAATGAAGCCCAATTCTTTACTATTCACTCTCTTTCTTCTCTTCTTGATCATTGGAACTACCATGGCACGTGGCAAGCCTGGCGATGGTGGCGGTGGGAAAACGGGTGGTGGATCTTCGGAAAGGCCTTCCGGGAACCCAAGTAAGGGTGAGAGTGGCTCGGGCCATGGTCCAAACTGGGACTACAGTTGGGGATGGGGCTCTAGCCCCGGAAGCGGATGGGGTTATGGTTCGGGGTCTGGCCGATCTCCCAGCGGTTTTGGAAGAGGCTTTGGCTATGGCTATGGTTCTGGTTCTGGCTCAGGCTCAGGCTCAGGGTTTGGCTACGGGTCAGGAGGTGGTGGGAGCAGTGCTGGTGGTGGTGGAGGAAGTGGCGGCTCGGGTGGGAAAAATAAGCATGGCTGAATGCTACACTGGTTTGGTGCTGATGGAA
Organism: Platycarya strobilacea; assembly: GCA_036898215.1. Lineage (NCBI taxonomy): Eukaryota > Viridiplantae > Streptophyta > Magnoliopsida > Fagales > Juglandaceae > Platycarya > Platycarya strobilacea. The sequence goes on from CM072555.1 coordinate 7,100,727, forward strand.
TTGCATCTTCTCGACAAGAAAATATAATATATCATGATCAATGTTATCATGAGTAATTATAAAAAAGAGTATCGTTTACATGATCATGTTAATGGTAAGCCTTCGCAGTATAATTATTAGGTTAATATCTTCATCTGTGTCTATTTAAATAAAGTAGTACTGTCTGTGTCTCGTATAGTTATAGTTTCCATGCTGGGGAAATATTTCAAAGGATGTTGTACGTTCTAGCCAGTTAGCTAGGGCTTAAAGGTCAAATTATAGCTTTTGCAAGTTTGTGGATAAATAAATATATATATATATATATATATATATATGTTAGCTCCTTGGGTACTTTCTACTCAGCTAGACCTTATGGTTTTAACTTGTTCGCTAAAATTCGATCCGGAAGGGTTGCTTTGGTTTGAATTGCCATAGCCGATCATAAACTATCTAATTAAGCTAGCAAATATTTCTGACCTGAGCTGAGTACTGACGTTGAAATGGGAAAAAAAATTATGGAAGCAAGAAGAAAACTTGGATTAATCATGATTTATGAAAAAACAAAGAGTGGGAAACAGGAACTATGTTGGCGTGTTTTCGAGGGCTTCATGATATAAACATCATAACTTACGGCAGGTAACGCGGCCAACGTAACAACGTTAATTAATGCTTAGCAGTGTTTCCTATTTGCCGTTGTATTGTAAGTTTTGAAGCATCCGACTGCCCAATTGAAACAGCTTAACTGTCTGACTGGTCTAAGAGCTTTCTTTTGTTTCCTTTTTTTGGTGCGAGAATTTTCTGTTCTGGGCAAGTAAAATTTTGTCAAGAAATAGCTAGACCTTGGCCCAAAAGCTCCAAGAACAAGCAAACACTTGGGTGAACTGCATAAGAATGGCTTAGAAAAAAGAAGATGATAAGAATGGGAAATAGTACTTATTTCTCATCATAACAATATATGGACCCATTTAAACCAGTACATAGTTAGGCCAACGCCAACTCAAATGAGGATATTTCCCGTGAGTCCCTAAAACTCAATTGATTAGCTTGAGTTGTGAAACATAAAAAAAAAAAAAAAAAAAAAAAAAAAAGAGAAAAAATCTTCTATCCAGTCCATCTACAAACTTTTTTAGTGTAGATCTCCAATAATATCATACCACATAGCTTCACATTTTAACTATTGTGGTCGAGCCGGGCATGTTACTAGCCCTTCCTTTTGAAACTCCCCCCCTCCCTCCCTCCCCCTTTTCAACTTTCTTCCCATCTCCCCTTCTCCCTCATACCCTCTCCTCTCCTCGTCACCCTTCTCCCCTGTCCAGCATCATAGTATTGTCGACATCTCTAGTTTGGCACCCTCTTCTAGTTACGAGGAGATGATTCAGTACACCTCTTTGGTTTTACTCAGCATCTTAGTGCCATCTGTTTATCTTCTTAGCGGTTTCTGGTTCCATTTCTGCTTCTTGGTCAAAAGCAGTAGGAGCCTCATTTCGTCACATTCTTCAAACTGGTGGCCATCACAGATCTATGTTTGGGAAATAAGTGTTGAGTTTGTTCCTTGGCTTCAATCCCACATGGGTAGGAAGTGAAGCCACAATAAGCCTCTTGGGCTATATAAGGAGGCTAAGACTTCTTGGTTAGACACACCAACTAACAAGTTATCAAGTAATAACTTGTGAGTAAAATCCTCTATTAGCCTTTTCTTGTAAAAGGGAAAGAGGTGAAAGTTAAAGTTTTCTTAGTGAGAAAATTTTGTGAGTGTCATTTGTGGTGAGGAGAAAAATTGTGTGATTGCAACAATTTTTTCACATAGTGTATTTTCTTCTCTGGGTCTGCTGGTTTTTCTTCCTGCTTTGGGAGTTTCCAGGTAAATTCTTGTGTTATTATTTCTGTATATCTCTTTATATTCCTGCATAGAGGTGGATCCTGGGGGTGAATTTGGGAGGTCCAAATTCCCAACAATTGGTATCAGAGCTGGGGTCCTCTTTCTTTTGTGGGGTGGAGCTTTGGTATGGTAGTGTGGATACGTACAGTCTAAGGAGGTTCTGTCTAAGGAGATTGGAAATTCTAAGTGTGTCCATTGTGACCCTCCAATCTTTCCTGGGAACCTTGAAGTTCTGTCTAGGAAAGAGAAATCTTTCCTGGGAACTTACTTAGTGAGTACTATTCATTCCTACGGTAAAAGAATCAAGAGCCAAGGTTCGGGTCTAAGGAGATGGCTGGAGCAGACGTGAAAGTATCAGGGATCGAGAAGTTCGATGGCACAGATTATGGATACTGGAGGATGCAGATAGATGATTACCTATATGGGAAGAAACTTCATCTTCCATTGTTAGGGAAGAAGCCAGAGACCATGGCAGTTGCTGATTGGGACCTGCTAGATCGACAGGTTCTGGGGGTTATTCGACTAACCCTATCGAGATCCGTTGCACACAACGTCATCAAGGAGAAGACGACTGCAGATCTCATAGCGGCTTTGTCAAGTATGTATGAAAAGCCGTCAGCAAATAACAAAGTACATTTGATGAAAAAGTTATTCAACTTGAAAATGTCAGATGGTACGTCTGTTGCACAACATCTAAATGATTTTAATACTATCACAAATCAATTGTCATCTGTTGAAACTGAGTTTGATGATGAAATACGTGCATTGATACTATTGGCCTCACTGCCAAATAGTTGGGAAGCCATGAGAATGGCTGTCAGTAATTCTGCTGGTAAATCAAAATTAAAATATGATGATATTCGTGATTTGATTTTGGCTGAGGAGGTACGCAAGAGGGATTCAGGAGAAATCTCGGGTTCGAGTTCAGCGCTTAATGTTGATTCTCGAGGGAGATCACAAGACAGAAACTCAAACAGAGGCAGATCAAAATCAAAGAACAGGGGCAAGAGCAAGACAAAGCCTGGGCAGCAGGCAACTTGCTGGAATTGTGGCAAGACTGGTCACATAAAAAGGAATTGCAGAAATCCTAAAAAGGAGAATGATAGTGCTAATGTGGTAACTGAAGAAGTACAAGATGCACTATTACTTGCAGTTCATACTCCAGTTGATGACTGGATACTGGATTCAGGAGCTTCTTTCCACACAACTTCCCATCGGGAAATAATGCAAAACTATGTTGCAGGTGATTTTGGGAAGGTGTACTTGGCTGATGGAGAGGCTTTGAATGTGGTGGGAATGGGAGACATTGATATTGCACTCCCTAACAAGAACAAGTGGATCCTGCAGAAAGTCAGACACATTCCTGAGTTGAAGAAGAATCTCATCTCTGTTGGGCAACTCGATGATTGTGGCTATTCAGTAGTGTTCTCAGATAGCACCTGGAAGGTCACTAAAGGGGCATTGGTACTGGCTCGGGGTAAGAAAACTGGTACACTTTATATGACTACTGGTTTGAATAATACTGTTGCTACTACCGTTGCAGAGAGCACAGCAGATTTGTGGCATTGTAGGCTTGGCCATATGAGTCAGAAGGGCATGAAAGAACTACTGGCAAGAGGCAAGCTACCAGAACTAAAGTCAGTTGATCTCAGTACGTGTGAGAGTTGCATTATGGGAAAACAAAAGAAGGTCAGTTTCTTGAAGAGTGGTAGAACACTGAAAACAGGAAAGTTAGATCTTGTGCACACAGATGTGTGGGGACCTTCCCCAGTTGCATCTCTTGGAGGTTCTCGGTACTATGTCACGTTCATTGACGATCACAGCAGGAAGGTATGGGTTTATTTTTTGAAGCATAAATCTGATGTATTTAATGTGTTCAAAAATTGGAAAGCCCTAGTTGAAACAGAGACAGACTTAAAGCTGAAATGCTTGAGGTCTGATAATGGTGGAGAATATATTGATGGAGGATTCAATGAGTACTGTGCAACTCATGGTATCAGAATGGAAAAGACCATTCCTGGAACACCACAACAAAATGGAGTTGCTGAGCGTATGAATAGAACCATTAATGAGCGTGCTAGAAGCATGAGGCTGTACGCTGGATTACCACCTACTTTCTGGGCAGATGCAGTCAGCACTGCTGTGTACTTGATAAACAGAGGGCCATCAGTTCCATTGGATTGTGGACTGCCTGAGGAGGCTTGGAGTGGGAAAGAGGTCAAATTTTCTCACCTTAAAACTTTTGGCTGTCTTTCTTATGTTCTTGTTGATTCTGATGCTCGTAGTAAACTTGAAGCTAAGTCAAAGAAATGTTATTTCATTGGCTATGGAGACGAGGCATTTGGCTATCGTTTCTGGGATGATCAGGGTCGGAAGATTATAAAGGAATGTGATATTCAATGAGAAGATTATGTACAAGGATAAGTCCAGTACAGTTGCTGAAGCAGCTACTCATGAGTTCGAGTTCGAGAACTTGGATGACCTACCAGAGACCACTGTGCAGTGTAGAGATGTGAGTGACGGGGAGAATGGGTCCGATGCACCCGTTCCAATTATTCCGCAATCAGAACCAGAGCCGTCTACTCCTGCAGCTGCAGTTCGCAGGTCAGTTAGGACTATTCGTCCCCCACAGCGTTTCTCACCTACTTTAAATTATATTCTGTTGACAGATGGTGGAGAACCGCAGAGCTACCAGGAAACCTTGCAAGATGAACATTCTAGCAAGTGGAAGCTGGCCATGAAAGATGAGATGGATTCCTTGTTAGGGAATCAGACATGGGAGTTGACAAAACTTCCATCAGGGAAGAAGGCATTGCACAACAAGTGGGTGTACCGGGTAAAGACTGAGCAAGATGGTAGTAAAAGGTACAAGGCCAGACTTGTTGTAAAAGGCTTTCAGCAGAAGCAGGGTATTGATTACTCTGAGATCTTTTCTCCTGTGGTAAAAATCACAACCATCAGGCTAGTGTTGGCTATGGTTACTACTGAAGATCTATTTCTTGAGCAACTAGATGTGAAGACAGCTTTTCTTCATGGAGACCTTGAAGAAGACATCTTCATGCACCAACCTGAGGGGTTTGTAGTACAGGAAAATGAAGATTCAGTTTGCAGACTGAAGAAGAGCTTGTATGGCCTGAAGCAAGCTCCTAGACAGTGGTACAAGAAGTTTGACAGTTTTATGTGCAGTGCAGGATACATCAGATGTCAGGCAAATCACTGCTGCTATGTCAGGCAGTTTGACAATTCTTATATTATCTTGTTGTTATATGTGGATGACATGCTTATTGCAGGGGCTAGTATTGATGAGATCAATAATTTGAAGAAGCAGATGTCAGAGCACTTTGCAATGAAGGATTTGGGAGCTGCAAAGCAAATTCTTGGCATGAGAATTGTTAGGGACAGAGTCAGAGGCACGTTAACACTCTCTCAGGCTGAGTATGTGAAAAAGGTACTCAGCAGGTTCAATATGGACAAGGCCAAACCAGTTGGCACACCTTTAGGCAATCACTTCAGACTCAGTAAGGATCAGTCACCAAAGTCAGAAGAGGAACAAGACTACATGAGTAAGGTTCCTTATGTTTCAGCTATTGGTTCACTTATGTATGCTATGGTTTGCACTAGACCAGATATTGCCCATGCAGTGGGAGTTGTGAGTAGATACATGAGTATCCCGGGAAGACAACATTGGGAAGCAGTAAAGTGGATTTTGAGATACCTAAAAGGCTCCTCAGAAACGTGCTTGTGTTTCTCAGGAGAGGGCTTAGAGGTGCAGGGCTATGTTGATGCTGATTTAGCTGGAGATGTTGATAGCAGAAAGAGTACCACAGGGTTTGTCTACACCCTGGGTGGTACTGCAGTTTCATGGGGTTCTAATCTACAAAAGACAGTTTCTTTGTCGACGACAAAAGCTGAGTACATTGCAGTTTCAGAAGCTGCAAAGGAAATGATTTGGCTACAGGGTTTCTTGGAGGAATTGGGCAAAGATATTCAAAAGGGCACTCTCTACAGCGACAATCAGAGTGCAATATTCCTTGCCAAGAACCCAGCATTTCATTCCAGGACTAAGCACATACAGATCAGGTATCACTTCATACGATCATTGGTAGATGATGGACAGTTGTTACTTGAGAAAATTTGTGGAAGTAAGAACCCTGCTGATATGTTGACAAAGAGCGTTACACTTGAGAAACTGAAGCTGTGCGCGACTTCAATTGGTCTTCAAGCATAAAGATAGGGGCAAAAAAGATAGCGGAAGCTATGAAGATCTTCATCCAGGTGGAGCATGGCTGTGGGATCAGCCAAAGTCACAAGGTGGAGATTGTTGAGTTTGTTCCTTGGCTTCAATCCCACATGGGTAGGAAGTGAAGCCACAATAAGCCTCTTGGGCTATATAAGGAGGCTAAGACTTCTTGGTTAGACACACCAACTAACAAGTTATCAAGTAATAACTTGTGAGTAAAATCCTCTATTAGCCTTTTCTTGTAAAAGGGAAAGAGGTGAAAGTTAAAGTTTTCTTAGTGAGAAAATTTTGTGAGTGTCATTTGTGGTGAGGAGAAAAATTGTGTGATTGCAACAATTTTTTCACATAGTGTATTTTCTTCTCTGGGTCTGCTGGTTTTTCTTCCTGCTTTGGGAGTTTCCAGGTAAATTCTTGTGTTATTATTTCTGTATATCTCTTTATATTCCTGCATAGAGGTGGATCTTGGGGGTGAATTTGGGAGGTCCAAATTCCCAACAATAAGAAAATGAAAAAAAAAATGCTAATTTTGGTCTCCATTGCTTCTGGTTTGTGTTTGGGAGGTGAGCAAATTTATTTTAAAAAAAGGCTCATTTTGGTCTCCATTAATTTTGGTGTTTGGGAGATGAGAAAATGGAAAATGGGAGCAAATCTCGAATTGCCGCAACCATTTTGACTAGAGTTCTCCTCCAGTTTTCTTTCTTTTTCCAATTAAATTCTCTAAGAAATTCTTAATAGTCCAAAAAAAGAAAGAATGAGCATACAGAAATACAAGAAATCGAAGTAAGCTAAAAAATCTAAGTAATCATGAAATTAAGGTAAGATAAAAAATTGATAAGGAAGAAATGGGCAAGGGGAGAAAAACGATATTGGCGGTAGGAGTTATTTCCAATCAATAATAGGCGGCGAGATTGCTCTTGTTTTAGATCAATAACCGGCAATGAGGGAGAGAAAAAGGGCGAGGGGAGAAAAACGCGTGAATCAGAGATTGAGGGAGACAAAAAGGGCGCGGGAGAGAAGCTTCTGCGTTTGATAATTTCGTCCCATGCACTCGTGTTTACTGTTATTCTAGTGAAATATATGACGTGGACACATGTTATTGGGTGGCTGCACTCCCCCTTAGTGTAGCCGGATTGTATAGAAGTGGGATGCAATAAAAAAACGTTGTTTTGTAAGTAGATATTCAGTTACATCCTTCCCCTATGAAGTGTGGAAACCGTCAATGCAAGACGGATGATAGTGTGTTTTTGTTGTGATTCAACTAATGGGTATATATAATTATTTTGGCATTTCGTTTGGAAGAACAGTATTGCTATATATGTCATAAAAATAAATTCACAATTTGATTGTGTTATCTGTTAGATTTGTTTTATAAAAAAAATAATTTAATAATTTAATAAGTCATAATAAATTACGTTAATTTGTAAAATGTTTCTCTTTTAGAATTACAAATGTTTTCATAACTTCTACGGATTTGTTGGTTCAATCGAAAATGGTAACATGAAAAAATTGTTGAAAACTAGCAAATGACCCCACAAAACGGGCCTAACCAGAGGTTATCAGTGGATCGAGGTTTTTTTTTTTTTTTGGAAAATGTTAAAGGAAACCGGCATATGGGTAACTTGTGAAACTGAGCCTACGTGGCAAATGAAAAATGTTGCCTTTTTGTTGTGAAAACGTTGCTATGAAATCGTCACACGTTGCAATTCAAAATTCAAATTTCCAGGTTTTGTTCTCTCCAACCCAGATCATCCCCACTCCCGCATTCCGTTTGCACTCTCCCCCCACCCCCACCCCCACCCCCTCATCTTGCCTATTCTTTGTGATTCTAAGGCTTCTCTATCCTCTTTATTCCATCTCTGTGTTTTTCTATGATTAAAGACGGAATACTGTTTGAGTTCGAATGACTGCTTGCATCCAGAGATCTATGAAAGAGAACCCGTCCGAAGGTCCAGATCTGTGCCATAATAAGATATTTTTCCGTCCAATAAATCTTATTCAAAGTGTTTCTATAATTTTTTTTTTTTAGGTTTTTGACAAGTGATTGCAATCTATCATAGTGCATTTTTTGAGTTTGTGATTGTCTATTCGTGATTGTTGTAGATTAAAATGTGATGTGAAGAGAGGAACAAATAAGAGTTCCCCTTGATTCTGCAGCTCCTACGTTGTGGATTTTGAAGGAAAAAGAAATATGAGAATAAACTCTGTCGCTCAAATCACAAGAAAAATCATGACGAATAAATTGAAAATTTCAAATTTAGTTTTAAACACCTTGTCGTCAAATTACTTGGTATTTAATTTATTTTCAAGCACCTTTTTAATTTATTTTTGGAAATATGAAACCTTTGAAAAAACACACACAAAATAGTTTGAAACCATTAACATGCATTAGCAGCTGAAGTGGCCCAACTAGCAAGGTTGTGTGCAGTGAAGTCTGCACTTATGTGAACCTTTTGCACCGACCAAGACAGGTTAGAGTCTGGCTGCATTTCCTTATTTTTAGACAATCCTCTAGTTTGTTATGTGTTGAAGAAGAGGTGTCTTCAATTAAATTGTGTATAATTTATGAATTTAAAAATCATCTGCATCAAATTTCAATTTTAAGCAATGCTTTAGTAAAATGCTATATGCAATCTATATTATGGATTATTCTATAGATTTCATGCACTCATTTTCATTCTAGTTGATATAGTTGGTAGATTCCAGTCAATTATCAGAAGTCACTGCAGGATATATCCCAAGAGGATTGTTATTTACTTCCATAGGCGGTATTTGTTTAGTCTAGCTCTTGGATGCACAATTGTTCCTTTTATTCATTTATTTATTGTGTATATTCACGTTTTCTTCTTTTTCCTTTTTTTTTCTTTTGCTGAATTTTGGAATTTTTAATAAGAATGGGAATTGTTATCATCAAGAAAAAGTAGAGAATGTTTGAGTGGCAGATGTCTTGGAGATTAACATGGTTTGCAGGCGTGAATGTTTTTTAAATGATCCAAATTGTGCTTGGAATAAAGATAATAAACCTGTAATGATTTCTATCCTCTCTTTGAAACAAATTTTATGTGTTGTGTCATTACCTTGCATCTAGTTTGGTTCTTGAATTTTACATGAGAGATTGATCAATATGTTATCAATTAATTTTATTCTTGTGGTTACAGTATCTAGCTCAAATGACACCTTCTCCTTGAGTGGATGTGTGCATTATGAGAAGGCGTTGTCCTTCATTTTTTTGCTATTATTTATCCAACAATACTCCTTGTCATACTTTCTACACTCAAATGTTCCATTTGATGCCAACAACTCAAGGAAGCTATTGTGTGCTGGATGACATATTCCGTTTGAACCAAACATGAATATAAGATTGATCAAAATTAAACAAATGGTGTAAATGTGGCCAGATCATTTGGAATTAGAGCTTGTGTACCCATCACCATTCAAGTCCAAATATATCGAATGGAAAGTGGGTATTCTTTGGATGGTTATTATGTTTCATTTAGCTTTTATGTCCCAAATTTGTGAGATTCATGGATGTATTTGTTCAAGTGAAATATACCTTTTTAACACAACTGTTTGAATGAATTTTGCAATTGAGATTCTAAAGACTTTTGCAGGTTTTCTTTCCCCAATTGTTTGAACAAATTTTGCATTTGTGCTCTTGAAGACTTTTTGTTTCGCCTTATTCGGCCCTCTATTAGCCAAATGATGTATAAAAGATCTCACACAGACGATTAATAGCAAAGAATAAATATCTTATCAAAGAACCAAAAAGCAATTGTGTTTCTTGACAAGCAAATCAAAGAATTTGCTGGACTGATAAAAATATTTTATGAACATAATTTTTCATGTATAAACATTGTTTCCATATATAAGGTCCAAATCAAGCAAAAGGAAGTTTTCCATTGAATGTATCATCTGATATCTCTCTTCCATTCATGATTTTGTGACACAAAAATAAAGTAAACTTTGGGAATCACATTCATGTACTCCTAATTCATGAGGAATCACAACATAGGGTCTCCACAACCCGCTCATACACAAATTTGAACGCCTACAAACCATTGATATTATATAAACAATGCCAACGCCTCTGAACCAATCGGTAACAATACTTGATTTTCTTTTGAAATCCCACATCAACTCACATTGCCATCTTTTGTTCTTGTTCCAAAAATGTTCATGGCCACCATTATCGAGCTTTCCAAAACAATATTCTTCACGCCATTACCTGTACAAACTTGGTCACCCCTTTTTGTACCTACCCAGCCATGTTCTTCAAACATACCCACTACTAAATATTTTTGACGGAGGGATAGAATTACTAACATACCAACTACTAAATATTTACTAACAGAGGGGCAAATGAGTTAGGGACAAAAGAATGAGCCTACGTAAATGGTTCTTACAAAAGACTACCTTGACAGTTCGTCTGATGGCAAAAGAAAAATTTTTGAAATTGAAACTTGAATATGTTTGCATCAATGTGTAAAGAATGAGAAACTAGTTTAAAAAGAAATAAGGAAAAATTTGTCTCTATCCAAACCTGTCCAAACTGACACAGGTGACCGGTAACCTTGTCTCTGTGCAAATTCACAACGTCGACAACCTCCAACACCGGCAATTGGTACGATCCGCTACAACCTCCCTCACAAGCAATGCATGAAAATGGCGTGTGAAGAAATGGCGTGAAAAAGAAGTCAAAATCGGAAGAGGAATGGCGTGCGAAAGAAGAAACGTTATGTTCTCTCATATTGTATTTTCGATTTTGTGTGTGTGTGTTTTTTTTTTAAAATCTGGCCACGTCAGCCGGTTTCACACTTAGCGATTTCCTATAGCAGTATTGTTTTTTTGGGGAGGTTACAAGACGTTGAAATGCTAAGGTATTGTTTTCCGTTTGAAACGAGACACTTTATCAAAATTTTGAAAAAAGAGATCGAATAAAACTAAATAAAAATATTAAAAATTAAACAATTATTTTATATCATTTTAAAATTTACTTGTTGTGTTTAAATATTTGAAGAAAAAATTAAAATTTGATATTAAAAATTATTTTTTGTTTGAGTGATATTTGTTAATGAGATATAAAATTATTAGAAGTTTTGAACATTTCCTCTCTCAAGCTTCCTCTAAGTCATTATCTTTATTCTCATTGCAATTTTATAATTCAATGGACTTCTGTCAAACGATTATTTTCAATTGTAATACGTTTTACTTTCTGTTACATAACATGTTCATCTTCCTTCTACAACTCTGAACAAGGTAACCAACGATCTAATATCCAACTTTTTATTAAAAAGTGACAAATAATAGCGTGAGAGATACGGACGGCCTTGATCTCAAATATAACCTTTTGCTATAAAACGAAGAACACCACATTGTTAGAACTTAAATTACAAGCCATAAGGTCGCCCATAAATCTCTCTATTCAGACATATTCGCCACTTGGTGGAAATCACTTAATGCCAAGATTGATAATCCATGAAACTCTAACATCCCTATTTTCTTTTTTGCATTAAGTTAGGGATGTTAAATCGTATCAATGAGTCATATTCGTACCGTGTCAATACGATCATGTGAAATCTCAAACTCTAATACGATCAATTAACATAACATATCGTATCATGTCAACTTATTTAGACCCATTAATTAATATTACAAAATAGGTTAATACGATACAATATGACTCATTTCAACCTATTTATATAAATTGATTGAATATATCCAAAATTAATTTATTTGACTTGATTAAATTTAGCATAATTTTATATAAATATTAAAATCACAATATTTATAAAAATTATAACATTAACTACAAGATTATAATAAAAATATCAAAATTAAATTATAACAATTTTACTTTTAAATATAGAAGTATAATTACAATTTTAACTTTCTTAACATATCATAATATCATAATAAGTCAAAACAAGTTGATCCACTATCAACCAATTAAGTAATCATGTATTAACAAATCCACCTATTTTCACCCAAACCAATTAAGAATAAACTCTAATCCATTATTATCTTGTTATTTTCGTATTAGGTTAATCATTTGTGTAAGATATTGCCTAATTGTAGTATGATGGTCTATTTGCTATGGATATGATACAGAAAACAAAATTACACCATATTTCACAACTAGTGTTAAATAAAAAATATTTGTATAAAATATTTTATACACAATACTTTACAAAAATATCTCTTATTTAATATTTTATTGTAAATATATATTGTATAATTATATTATACATATATCATTTTCCATTTGTTACAGCTTCATATACAATGAGACCATCCATATCCCCAGCGAGTGAAAAAAGGAAAACTCTATGCACAATCCCTTCGGCGCATGAATCCACCTGGCATGTACGGCAAAATAGAAAATGGCGTTTTGGGGTGCTGGCGGAATTTACAAGTTCAGAGATTAAAATTTCAAATATTTCTCCATGGGCTAGGAATAATTACCATCAAAGTACCAACCCCAAAAATGATGAGAAAATGAGGGTAGTTTGCATCAGATTCATCACAAATTAAAACGGAAAATAACAAATCTGATAGTTGTGGAGAGGATATGAACAAGATCCACTACAACAAATATGGCCTATTCCTGCAATGCAATTGGCCACAATAACTAATAAATATTGCCACAATAACATCAATATTGACAAAATAGGATGGTGGCATGTTTGTAGATAAAGAAGAGCCAATTTTCATGTATTATCGACAAAATGCTGCTTTGCAGAAAATTGTTGCCTTATTGTGGCAACAATCTTTTGTCACATATGAATAAATATTTGGCCAAAAATACAATTTCAAAGTCGTTACTAATGGACCCACATTCATATTTCTCACAATATAATGTTGCCACAAAAGAGGTGGTAGTATCCACTGCTTCTGTTGCCACTAATCAAGTGTATTGGCAACATATATTACCACAAAAATCTATTTCCTATAAAGAGACATCATAAAAAAAAGAGTTTAGAGATTGTTAATTTGTCATCCAAAAAGGATTTCTGAAAAAAAAAAAATAGCTAATTATTTTTCCCTACAAATAGTTTTGCCAATAATAACCTATTTTGATAGAAAAAAAAATTCTGACAATAATTTTTCTAGCTAATACTTTTTCTCTATAAATAGTTTTGCCAAAAATAACCTATTTTGATAGAAAAAAAATATATATATAAGCACCCCCAAACCACAACACAATAAAAAAAAAAACAACTCCAAAAACAAGTATAATCACAGTTTATTCATTCAAAACATTCCAACTAATCAGTACTAATATTAACTCAAATTAAAACAGCCCTAGTATAATCACTGTTTTGTTATGTCAAAACATCCTAACAAAAACAACCCCTATATTAACTCAAACTCATCAAGTGAGGCAATTTATTTCACCACAGGCAGATTTTTTTTTTTTATCATCATTATGAAAGCTACTTCATTAGCATTAATAACAAAAACTACCAATTCATGACATGAGAAAATCACCTTTCGCCATTGTGGGACAGTTTATCTCACCACAAGGTAGATTTTTGTTCAACATCCCTATAACAGCTACTTCAATTAGCATTAATTACAAGAACTACCAATTCATGACATGAGAAAATCACATTTTGCCATTGTGGGGGCAGTTCATCTCACCACAAGGCAGATTTTTGTTTCAATTAGGTGAAACAAACAAAATGCATGCATATGAAACCAAGTGTACCTCAATTGCATTAAAACATGCGAACATATTGCTCCGGCTTAATTGAAAACCACAACAAATCATATAGGTTTAAAAAAAATCAGCTTACATCCAAATTGTTTGACTTGATTAAATCTACAACTTTGGCAACGCTCACGATTTCACTGCATTAACAGATCATATAGGTTTAATTCTTTTGGCTGCCGCTACTTTCTTATGAAGTTTGTGATGTTATCTAAGCATAAGTTTTAAGTAATTTGATTCTCCCTTTCCTATCTCTTCAAACGTTTGGAATAAATAGTAATATGACATGGTATTAGAGTAAGTCTTCCGTTCAAATCTCAACACAAAGTGCATTCTATTTTAGCAGTCAAAATCTCATGTTTTTGGATCCATTTATTAAGGAAAATGCAGAATCCACAGCATAGGTACAAGAGAAAGGATGCAAGAATAATGGTTATGTAATTAGATTTACCCTTTCTTATCACCTTAAGTTTTTCAGAGAAGCAGTAGTTTAACATAATATATGTAATGTCAAAACACTTGTAAGGATTCCCACTAACTTGAATATTAAATCACTTAGAGTTATCTGCACGACCTGTGTCAAATATAAAAAACCCTTCGGAACACAATCACAAATGAAGACTTCAGAAAGATATCCACAACCTCATGACCATACATTTTCTCCTTTCTATTTGCGTACTTAATGGATAATATTATTGTGAGCAGATTGAACCCACTTATAAAAAAGGATACCCACAGCCTCAAATGCCTAAAGAATGACTTGGTATACCTATCCCATAGTTTGTAACAAAGGATAATCATAAGGCCACGTGCTAATAGAGGACTCACAAAAGAATTCTACACCAGAACTTCCTGTCTCTCCCGTTTTGGACATTAACTTATTCCAAGATGTAAGCAAAATCCTTCATCACATTGTTTACAAGTGCAAAAGAGTTCCTATCTGGGTGCAAGTAACAATGAGCTCTCTAATTACAACCATAATTCCAGGAGTCACAAGAACTCAAAGTTTACCAAGTAGCAATGACAAACATAATATCGGCAAAGAACACATACATGGATGTGGCCCAAGGCCAAACTTAAAAAACAAAAAATTCATACTAATTAATCAAATTCGAATTCAAAGTCAAAATGGGAAAATAAATAAATAAATAAATAAGCGAGAGAGAGAGAGGGGACGATAACAAAACAGGGGACGACAATGGAAAAAAGGTTGCAAATTTATACCATTTATATCAATCCCAACAACTCCCTCGAGTCGATCAAACTCCCACAAATGGAGTTAACTTGATATCTGGGATGTTCTAGGAAATCCCGATAATCGAAGGATTGAGCAGCGATGCTAGGGATAGCTTGACCTACCCAAAATGTCGAAAATCCAGAAATCTGAAGCCACGAAGTACCAAATATTCAAAAAAAAAATCAAGAAAAATATGAACCAATATAGTGAGTTCAATTCAATATGTTAGTTTACAGTAATCAACAAAAATATAGGTAGCAAGATAACATGATTAACCAAACAACTAAAGGTAGCTCATGTAAAACTAGAAATATAACAATTACAAATCCATAATGAAAACAAAGAAAGCTCATGATATTTTTTCCAGCATTTATTTTTCCTTTTTACATTTTGATTAAAGCTAATAGATTTTTTTATCCAAACCAACAAAGTAACCTCAAAAACTAGCAGTCGGCAGGATCAAAGAAGTGAGTCAAGCAAATTAATTTGATACTTGCCAAATCCCATGTTGACAGTCTATAAATTCAAGTAAAATGTTGAACTTCAAATGCCTAAATCAGGAATATAATAATTCTGAACCAAAAATTTATCTTTTGTTCCAAGGGGACACTTATATCTACTGACAAGCATGCTAGGTAACTGAAAAAAATTTGGGTTTTGAGACTGATATGTGCACCATGGTTGTGGCTTCCTTCTAGCTTTAGAGATACAATGATTATGGTATGAGAATACAAAATTCTGTCACTGGCTTTCAGTAAGCTTTCACTGCTATTATATATCTAGTCATATGAACTTTCAACAATAAGTCAAATCTATAAAACATAGATAGAACCAAAAATAAAACATCTCTTGTTTTTACTAGCTACTAAGAGTTGTTAAGTGCACAACCCCTCCAAACCTAGTAATAGTTGATAATCAGTACATAAAGAAGAAGAATAAAGTAAACAAAGATTATTTGTAAATGTTTGGAATGAATTATTTTATTCAAGCTTCTTCTACACATCCCTCCATGAATTAGTGGGTGAAACTTACCAGGAAAAAAGAGAGAAAATCACTGGTGTTGTGGAGACAGAGTTAGAAGCTGGAGTACTACTTCTTTTGCAACAGGTACACCCAGTTGAAACAATTTTTTTTGTTATAAGTATACACCCAGTTGAAACATAAGTAAATTTGATGTTTTATTCAACAGTAGATAGAGAATGAAAAGTATAAGATCAAACAAGTCCTAATTAACTCAAAGTAAACTAAATCAAGTGAATTTACATTAGGGATAAAAATGGAGTCGCTTACCTCAATCTGTAAAATCAAAAACATCCCAATATAATCAAGAAAAACAATAAATTTGTTAGAGCAAATTAATAGGAATAAGACCTATACCAAGAGGTAGAATAAATTATTTATACTATACTCTACATGAAAACAACAGAGAACAAGATTTTGGACCACAGTTTTTAATAATCTGGGCAGTACAAATAATGGCTCCAAGACATTGAGCCCAATGAAAATCAGATGGCCTAATAAATTCATGTGCCCGATCAGTTATAAAAGAAATGAACGTTAAACCTAAATTTCCTAGAAAGTGTTATCCTATTCACTTTTCCTTACCAAACAAGTATGTTGATTGTTGATAGTACCTACAGAATTGGTACTTCAAAGTTATAAACCTCTTGCTTTCTTGATGTTGTGAAATTTTCTTGAACACTATATTCCCCAATTTTTTATTCACTAAAGGCCTGTAAATCATGGGAAGGTATACACAAGTCTGTCAAAAACGTAAACCAAACCAAAAAATAAATCAACCAAATTAAGCAAGATAAGATTCAATTCAAAGTAAACTTGTAAGAAACATCTCACCACTAATAAAATGCACATGCATAGTTATTGGTCATATAAAGCTAAGAATAAAAACTGGAAACCTTAGTCTTATCCCCTCCTCTTACATCTCAGGAAAACCGAAACAAACAGAGGTAAATTGAAAAACAGGGGCTGAACTAGGGAAAAAAAAAATTAAAACTGATACCATTCACATATCTTCTTACCATTTCCTACCCGTAGAAAAATTCCACTTGATTTGTATGCCATAGCATCTCCCAAACTGCTGCAAATCGGCGATGAAAACCCAACTAAGCAACAAATTTGTCAATATGTGGTCCTTAGACGATTTCGTGGTTGCTGGTTCTCAACAATACTACGGCAACTAGAGTGATAAAGAGTCGACTAATGAGAAGAGGAGTGAAATAAGAGTCAACATATGAGAAAGGGAGTGAGAAATGAATGGAAATTTCTCAAGTTTGATGTCGATCGTGGGTTTCACCCAAATCCTATTAGTGTGATAGAAAGTCGAACGGAGAGGGAGAAAATTAGAAAGACATTACCTGCTAAGCGAAACGGCTAAAACGACAATACAGTGACGACGAAGGGGTGGCACAATCACAAATAGAGAGAGAGAGAGAGAGAGAGAGAGAGAGAGAGAGAGAGAGAGAGAGAGAGGGAGGAGAAATTAGGTTTTGGGGGAGAATTCGAGTTTGGGAGAGAGGGCTGTGTCCATTTTTAAAAGACTATTTGCGGCGTCAGGAAAGCGCCACAAATAGAAATTAAAGTCGCCGCTATAGCCATATACTGCATCAATTTTAATTGTGACAAACATAAGAACGCGACAACAACATAATTTTTTTTGTAGTAAATTGGCTATTATTGCAAGACTCACTTGTCAAAAAAAATATTTTTATTAATATAAAGGACTAAGTAATTTTGGCAAGACAAAAACGTGATAATAGATGCTTTTTTCGTCAAAAACAATTTTTATCTACACTTTTATTTCCAGCAGTAACTTTTTGTAGATAAAAGCAAGTTTTATTGACATAAATTTACCTTATTATCTGCAACGTAAATATGGTGAGTAAAAGTGACTTATTGTGACAAGTTTTGATTTGCGGATAAAATTTTGATAACAAATAGGCCAATATGTTGTAGTGAGACAACTGAGTTTTGTTCTTGAATCGATTGTCATTTGTCTTTGAAATACTTTTGAACCAGATCCTCCTTGCTGCTCTTCTTATCCATTCCACTGCTGACCTTTATGACCTTTGCTATTCCATTCCCAGAAGCCAGGAAAAAAAAAAAAGCAACCCCATTGCTGGGAGAGATCGAAGACCCACATGAATATAAAATCAATCTAAAAATGGCCTTTACCTCAACTCCACAGCTCACTCATTCTTTGGGTACAAGTTCTTTCCTTCGTCTTCTTCCTTCTTTTGTTTTAAACAACCATAGACTATTGCCATCAGCATCGGAGTACTCATTTTGTCCATCTTGTTGAGATCGACGGAAGCTCACAAATAATATGGAAATAATATGAAGACCGAAATTTAACGTGGTTCGGCCAAGATTGCCTACGTCCACACAGAGAAAAGAAAATTCCACTAATAACCAGTGAAATACAGAGAATATTTTAGGGAGGAGATCACACCCTCTCAACTCGCATCTCACTTCTCTCAGAGCTCAACAAGCTCTCTCTTTCTCTCCTTACATCTCTCATACCACACCCATGGGTGCAGCAAGTTCTGCACCCATTTTGCAGCCCTTTGCTGCACTTCTTGCAGCTCACATCATGCACTGTTGCACACACACGCCCATGGGTTTCAACCCTCGTTTCATGTATTTATAGGCAAACAAATAAGTGTGAACTAGATCAAATATCAGTGGAGAATCCGGCGCCTCAATCCAGCTCCTTCCGTTCGGCGCCTACCATTCTAGAAGCCTCCAGCTTCTTATCATTTGCGTGTTGACTTGATTATTCCAACAATCTTCCCCTCAACACCAAATGGAGGATGTTTTGACATCTTTTAATTCAAGGTATCTATTCAAACTATGTCTTCACATCACTCTTGTGAGATTACTTTTGTTAGCATGTCGTCAAATTCTCTTGCTCATGGATCTTCACAAGCTTCAATAGCTACTGATCCATCACCTCATATATCCAATGATAACGAATCACATTGTGACTCAAGTCAAAAGCTCTTTTGACTTTCACAATACACTTTGTACTCCTTGGTTGAACCATGTTTCTTGGAGAAACTGCTTTAACCACAACATCTCTTCCGTTGTGAATAAAGCCACACATGCCTACAGTCTGGACTGTCTTAATACAGCTCCCCCTGTAAATGTGTAAATGAATCCTGAT
Organism: Platycarya strobilacea; assembly: GCA_036898215.1. NCBI lineage: Eukaryota > Viridiplantae > Streptophyta > Magnoliopsida > Fagales > Juglandaceae > Platycarya > Platycarya strobilacea. The sequence goes on from CM072555.1 coordinate 7,119,953, forward strand.
GTAGATTTTCTCCCATCAAGATCACCTGCCGTATCAGCATCTGTATAGCCATCCAAGACTGGGTTAGCTCCCCCGTAGCACAAGCACAGCTTTGATGTACCTTTAAGGTACCTGAGAATCCACTGTACTGCTTTCCAGTGTTCTTTCCCTGGATTTGAAAGAAAACGGCTCACAACTCCAACAGCGTGAGCGATGTCAGGTCTGGTACAAACCATAGCGTACATTAAACTTCCTACTGTTGAGGAGTACGGTACTGTAGCCATTTCTTGAACCTTTTCTGGTGATGAGGGACATGAGCTTTTGCTCAATTTGAAGTAATTAGCCAGTGGAGTACTGACTGGCTTTGATTTCTCCATATTGAATTTTCGTAGTATTTGTTCAATATACTTTTCCTGTGACAGCCATAGCTTCTTTTTCTTCCTATCACGAGTGATCCTCATGCCCAAAATCTGCTGGGCAGGTCCTAAGTCTTTCATCTCAAAGACTTTAGAGAGATCCTTCTTTAGCTTCCTGATAATGGATGGATCTTTTCCAATATTCAGCATATCGTTAACATATAGCAGTAACATCACGAAGTCACCTTCTGAAAGTCTTCAGATGTAAACGCACTGATTGCAACAATTTTCTTGTAGTCATGACTCATCATAAATGAGTCAAACTTCTTATACCACTGTCTGAGAGCCTTCTTCAAACCATAAAGGCTCTTTTCCAACTTGCAAACCAAACGTTCCTTTCCAGGAACTTGGAAGCCTTCTGACTGCTCCATGTAAATCTCCTCATCAAGGTTGCCTTGAAGGAATGTTGTCTTCACATCCATCTGTTCAAGCTCCAAGTCAAGACTTGTCATCAATCCGAGTACCACTCGAATTGAAGTCATCTTCACAACAAGTGAAAATACCTCATCAAAGTCGATTCCTTTCTTCTGCTGGAATCCTTTGACGACCAAACGACCTTTGTGCTTCACCTGCTTGCCATCATTTTTCAGCTTGAACACCCATTTGTTTCTCAGTGCTCTCTTATCGTTTGGAAGTTCCATAAGCTCATAAATCTGATTCTTCTGTAACGAGTTCATCTCATCCTGCATAGCCTGCATCCATTTGTTGCTATCTGGATGAGATATTGTCTCCTGGAAGTTTTCTGGCTCCCCCTCATCTGTAAGAAGAATATAATCTGATTCCGGATATTTTCGTGACAGAATCAACAATCGCCCTCTAGAGGATCTGTCCTGCTGAGGTTGATCACCTGACAACTGTAGAAACTCTGCAGTTTCTGATGGAGAAGGCAACTGCTCCCCCTGCTCAGTAGTGGTTTCTCCGTTGTCAGTATCCTCTTCTTCTTCTGGAAAAACTTCCTGTCTATCTACAGTGTTTGAAACAGACTTAAGTGGTAATGAACTCAGAGCTGTTTTTGGAGCACTTGAAGTTATTTGTTCTGATCCAAACATCTGGTCTTCATAGAATACTACGTCCCTGCTTCTGATGACCTTCTTCGCTTTTGGATCCCATAATCTATATCCAAACTCTTCATCTCCATAGCCGATGAAAAAACACGGAGTAGACTTTTCATCAAGTTTCTGTCTTTTCTCCTTGGATACATGTGCAAATGCTTTGCACCCAAATACTCTTAGATGAGAGTATGAAATCTTGCGGCCTAACCACACCATCTCTGGGACTTCAAACTGCAGTGGAACTGACGGTGTTCTGTTGATCAGGTAACAGGCTGCTTTTACTGCTTCACCCCAAAATGGCTTAGGCAACTTTGCCATACTCAACATGCATCTGGTTCGTTCCACAATGGTCCGGTTCATCCGTTCTGCTACACCATTGTGTTGTGGGGTGTAGGGGACAGTCTTCTCATGTCTGATGCCATGTCTGGAGCAGTATTCTCTGAACTCTCGAGAAGTATATTCACCTCCATTGTCTGTCCGGAGGCATTTCAGTTTCTTGTCTGTTTCTCTTTCTACCATGGCATGGAAGTTTTTGAATTGGTCAAAAACTTGATCTTTCCTTTTTAGGAAATACACCCACACTTTTCGTGAAGCATCATCAATAAAAGTAACAAAATATTTGTTACCTCTAAGTGATTCAACTTCAAAAAGACCGTAAACATTAGAGAGTACCAAACTCAATAACTCTAATCTTTTTCCAGCAGATGTCTGGAATGAAACTCTATGTTGTTTACCAAATAAACAATATTCACAAGGATTGAGAGCAATACCTTTGTTTACTGTAATCAATGCTTTATTTGCAAGCATATACACCCTTTTTTCTCCCATGTGGCCAAGTCTCTGATGCCACAAGTTTGGTGATGTATCATCTTCAGCTACATTGAGACTGTTTGCACATATCTTAGCACTTAATTTGTACAAAGTGCCACAGACATGTCCCCATACAACGACCATTGCTCCTTTTTTCAATTTCCAAGCATTGTTGCTGAAGATGCTCTCGTAACCCTGTTGATCAAGGGTTCTTATAGAAATTAGGTTGAGTCGAAGATCGGATACGTGCCGAACGTCATTTAGCACCATAGTACAGCCAACACTGGTTTTTATTCTGACATCTTCAATGCCCACGATCTTTGAGAAACTCGAATTTCCCATCTTGATTGTACCGAAGTCTCCTGCCTTGTAAGTACTGAAGAAATCCTTACAAGGAGTGGCATGATAGGATGCTGCTGTATCTATTACCCACTCGGCTTCCTCGCTTGAAACATGCAAGCAAGATTCTTCACCAGCGGAAAGGAGTACACAATCTCTAGAAAGCATCACTGCAGCTTCGCTTTCTTCGTGCTTTGACTGATTGCTTGGCTGATTTTGCTCCTTCTGCAGCTTCCGACATTCTTTTTTAAAATGGCCTTCAATACTACAATAAAAGCATTTTCCCTTCTTTCGCTGTTTACCGCGACTTTGGGATCTCCCTTTGCTTTAACTTCTGTTCATTTCTCGACTTCTACCTCTACTATTTCTCTGATGCCTTCATTCTGTTACAAAGGCATCTGTCTCGTCTCCTCCAATCTCCTTTCGTCTAGCCTCTTCATTAAATAAGGCGTCTATCACCATTGACATGGCGAGCTTTCCATCTGGAGCTGAATTATTAAGTGAGACCACTAGCGTTTCCCAGCTATCTGGTAGGGAACTGAGAAGTAGCAGAGACTGCTTTTCATCTCCGAGCTTAAAATCTACACATGCAAGTTGATTTATAAGATTCTGAAACTTGTTGGTGTGTGCGGCCACTGAGATGCCACTTTTGAGTTTCAAGTTGACAAGGCGACTCATTAGTAATGCTTTATTCCGAGCAGTTTTTGCCTGGTACATGTTTTCCAGCTTTTTCCATAACTGATAGGCATCCGTTTCTTGTGTAACATATGAAAAACACTATGGTCAATCCACTGCCGGATCTGACCAATAGTTTTCTTATTCAACTTATGCCAATCTTTTTCCACTACATCATCTGGTTTTACGCTTTTCTTTTCAATTGGATCGAAGAAATCTTTACAATTCATGAGATCTTTCATTCGAAGTCTCCATAGTGCATAATTTGTAGATGTTAGCTTGATCATCGCACCTACTCCTGAATCCTCCATCAGTTCGGCTTTAATCTCTGATTTGAGTGAGCTTTTCTCAACGTTGGGAGTTGAATCTCAACAAACGGAACTCACCGCTGCGTCCGGAACGGTGGAAAACCTTGGAAACGACTCTTGTCTCGTTCCAAAACGATCAAAATTATGCCAAAAACCTGAAAAATAAGACAAAATGAATATTCCTTCTGAAACGAAATATTCTCTGACATCACCAGAATATTCTTCTAATATCGCCAGAATATTCCCTCCAGTTACCAGAATATTCCCTCCGATTATCGGAATATTCTCCGGTCACCGAAATATTCCTTCACCAAAATATTCTTGCCGGTGACGAAATATTCTTTCCGATGACGAAATATTTCGCCGGCGACGAAATATGCTGACGAAATATTCCTTCTCTGATAGGTTGGTGGAGCGGGTCGTGAACCGGGTCGGTGATGGGTCCGAGTCGGATCACCCGAAATCCGAGTCGGAGCTTGTCTTCTTCACTGGCGCGCGCGTGTGGCGCGGGAACCCGTGGCCGTCACCGAGTCGGCGAGTGCGGAGCGTGTAGCTTCGTCCAGTGTCCGTTTGAGACAAAATTTTCACCAGAATTTTCGTCTTGACCTGAGGAATCTGATGGTATCCTCCAAACTTGATTTCAATCAAGTTTCAAAATGGGTCTTTTACGAAAATTCACAAATCCAGCCTCCTACCGGCTCTGATACCACTTGTTGGGATCGGCGGAAGCTCACAAATAATATGGAAATAATATGGAGACCGAAATTTAACGTGGTTCGGCCAAGATTGCCTACGTCCACACAGAGAAAAGAAAATTCCACTAATAACCAGTGAAATACAGAGAATATTTTAGGGAGGAGATCACACCCTCTCAACTCGCCTCTCACTTCTCTCAGAGCTCAACAAGCTCTCTCTTTATCTCCTTACATCTTTCATATCACACCCATGGGTGCAGCAAGTTCTGCACCCATTTTGCAGCCCTTTGCTGCACTTCTTGCAGCTCACATCATGCACTGCTGCACACACACGCCCATGAGTTTCAACCTTCGTTTCATGTATTTATAGGCAAACAAATAAGTGTGAACTAGATCAAATATCAGTGGAGATTCCGGCGCCTCAATCCAGCTCCTTCCGTTCGACGCCTACCATTCTAGAAGCCTCCAGCTTCTTATCATTTGCGTGTTGACTTGATTATTCCAACAATCTCCCCCTCAACACCAAATGGAGGATGTTCTGACATCTTTTAATTCAAGGTATCTATTCAAACTATGCCTTCACATAGCTCTTGTGAGAATACAAGTGGTATCAGAACCGGTAGGAGGCCAGATTTGTGAATTTTTGTAAAAGACCCATTTTAAAATTTGATCGAAATCAAGTTTGGAGGATACCATCAGATTCCTCAGGTTAAGACGAAAATTCTGGTGAAAATTTCGTCTCAAACGGACACCGGAAGAAGCTACACGCTCCGCACACGCCGACTCGACGATGACTACAGGCCCCACGCGCCACAAGCGCGCCAGGGATGAAGACAAGCTCCGACCTGGATTCCGGGTGATCCAACCCGGACCCATCATCGACCCGATTCACGACCCGCTCAGCAACCCATCAGGAAAGGAATATTCTGTCAGCATATTCCGTCACCGACGGAATATTCCGTCACCAAAAAAAATATTCCGTCCTCGACAAGAATATTCTGGTTCATGAATATTCTGATGACTGAGAGAATATTCCGGTGACCTGAAGAAATATTCCGGTAACTAGAGAGAATATTCCGACAACGTCAGAAGATTATTCCGATGACGTTAGAGAATATTCCGTTTCAGAAAGAATATTCCTTTTTTTTCTTATTTTTCAGGTTTTCGACACAATTTTGATCATTTTGGAACGAGACAAGAGTCGGAGGCAAGGTCCATTGGAGAGATTAGAAGCTGTGAGAGTTAAGAGAAACCATTGTAAATAATTGGTTTATTGTTTAATACAAATTCTCCTATCTGTGTGTGTAGACGTAGGCTAAATTGATCGAACCACGTTAAATTCTAGTCTCCATATTATTTGTGAGCTTCCGCCGATCCCAACAATTCCGTCCAAAAAGTCGTCTGTGCGTAGCATTGTTCGAACAGTGGATTGAGAGGGAAGCCAAGAGATTGTACAAAAACATCAACGCAAGTTTACAAATTGTTTAGTCACTTCAAAAAATATAAAAAGGCCATCAATTTTTATGCTTGATATAAAATTAAAAGGGACTAGAAATGAGTGATATTTTTACAAGTCTCGTCCTATAGATAGATCTATAAAAGCACTGAGTCACTGACATTTGCTTAACTAAATGTTAGTGACTAGTCAAATTTTAACTTTGGCCTTATTTGTTTTGGAGGATGAGATAAAAAATTCACAATACTCTCAAACTCATCATCATACTTTTTAAAATTCTCATACAAAATATAATAAAAAATTAAATTTTTTCAAATTCTTATACAACTTTTTTAAATCTCTATACAAACTTATATTAAAAAAATATCTTATAATAATATTTTATTCTTTTTTTTACTTTTATTTTATCTCATCTCAATCTCATTTCTGAAAATAAACAGGGTCTTATAGCTAAAGAGCAGTGCTGGGTGCAAGTCGAGTAGTGTGCGCACAGGCAGCTTGCACTCAAATTTTTTCATAGCTAAATAATGATCTGCATTAAAGTAGTCAAACCTCCAGAACCCTGCTTTTGAACTACAGTAAATTCATCCAATTCTCCAAATTTGACCAACCCTTGTTCATCTCAAAAATATATTTTACAATATTTTACTCTAATTAGATTGAGTAATATGTTTGTTAGATAATTTGGTTGAAAAATAAAATAGTTGAAAAATAAAATCTTAAGAAAAATTAAAGATTAATTAATATATCCTGTATTTGCAAAATATAGAAATAAAAAATTACTAGTAAAATATTTAATATTATATTATTAGTTTGACTTTTATATTGATTGTCTAATGTAAATTAACCTCCAATTAGCCATCGAAAAACAATACACAACACATTTCACAACACTTTACACAACAATATTGTAAAACAAAAGATATTTTTGTAAAATTAACATCACTTTACAAAAATATTCTTATATTACAACTTTCATTGTGTAAAATATTGTGAAATATGATGTGTGTTTATGATTTTTCTTAGCCAAAATCTCAACTTTTAGTCAAGATTTTGAACTTGGCAATGAACCTTTACCAAGTCTAAAAATAGACTATTGCCAAGTCTATAACTAGACCATTGTCAAGTCTAAAATTTGACTAAAAGTTGCGATTTTAAACCATTGAAGAAACTAATCCACATTAGAATATCCATTCCTAAATCAAAATAATAATATAATATTATATATTTTAATAATTATAATTTTTCTTTCATATTTTACATATTCAGTCTATATATTAATATATTAATTAAAAGTCTAATTTTTTTCTTAAAATTAAAGTTTCCCAACTATTTATTTTCTCAATCTAATTATCCGACATAATATATCATTATTTTCAATAAATATGCTTTTAATTGGTGAACAGTAACTAGCCGAATATGACTTCGGCTTTCTATTTGACTGAAGGAATTCAATTTTAACCAGCCCAATGCAGGTCAATTTGAACAAAATTTAGTTATATTTTAGACTTCACTGGCAGCCCAGCCCAGTGCTCTTTAGATTCTTCTTCTTTAAAATTTAAAAAATAAAAAAAATCTATTCCAAGTCACCCAAATACCTCAAGAAACTACGTCGGAGAACAAGAGATTAACAGATTGTTGACTTTGATGGCAGGTTGAGCAAAATATGAAACAGTTCTAATATGTGATGGAAAGAAATAACCACAGAGAAAACTGATAAAACAAAGCTGCCAAATTTATAAATATAGACATTATAAATTATAATGCATAGTGGGCAAGCTGCAGATCTAACAGCATAGACATGTTTTTTTCTTAATGATAAAAAAAAAAAGCATCAAAACATATCCTGCCCATCCCATGACTCGAAGAAATTACGATCTAAAGGCCTCAGAAAATTCAGATATATCACTATCTTAGACTCTTAGTCCAGATAATCATGCAATGTAGGCAAAAATCATTTGTAGATCATCATCGGCCTCAACTTAAATATAGGAGAAAGCAAAATTATATTTATACTCTTCAGAACAAAGCCAACAATTATAAAATATTGTCACATTCTTGAAGGGCTATTACCATTCATCAGCATCAGAACACAAAAATAAAACGAAAGATGTAACCAGTTTGTAGATATCCAAAAATATTAAAATTATCGAATTACTAACATTGTTTTAGAAACACAGACACGATAAGAGTGTAAAAGTAAATTAATTGAGAAGGAAAAAAGGGAAGAGAGGTTACTCAGTTGTGGCGTTTAAAGTTGTAGGTTCGATTCTGCCAGCAGAATTCCTCACCTTAAAACCTCAGAAGAGGGAGCTTGGTCATCCTCATTGCAAACTCTGCTTTCCCCAACAGATATGTGAAACTAAATACAAACCCGAACAACGAACGACTTAAGAAAACAGGAAATCAAAATAACGTATTGAACTTTTGCTTTGGAGTGACTAACCAAAAGGGCAAATGCTAACTAACTTCGAGGATAGAAGATGATTTAAGAATTTTAATTTACTATGGATTAGTCGTATTTTCCGGGAAACCAAACAGACAATTACTTCAAATGAAGAAAAAGATAGACAGAAAAGTGATGAGTGAGATCGCTCCACCAGGGAGCGTGGTGGTTAACACGCAAGGCTTTCTCCCAATTGAAACAAGAAAAACTCTGCGCTTCTGTAAGTTGATCATCGTTTTCGCAAAAGCACCTACGTAGGTGATGGGAAGAGGCGCTGCGAACATCGTGTGCAGAGGAGAACGGGCAGCTCGAAAGGCTGTGAATTTATATAGGGGAAGCAGTTCTAGGGTTCCATTGGGCCTTGCCGAATTGCAAAATGACGAGTGATGGCCCGTTGTTGTTGTTTTTCTTTTCTTTCCTTTTTAGCATTTTACCAATTTCAAGTTTATATGTTTCCGCTTACTAAACAAAATAATAGAATTGTTATATTCCCAAATTTGTCTGGAATTATTTGATTTGTAATATTAAAATTTTAAAACTTTTCTTTCGAATCAAATTGTACTATATAAAATTTTATATAAACACTCTATTATGTGTATTATACAAACCAATTTATAAATATAATTTTTCAAAAATAATAATACTATATATAGTTCTAATATGTGCAATTTTTGTACAGTTCTTTTTTAAAGTAAAAGCCATCGTAACAAAATGAGTTTTTTTCAAATTAATCTCAGCACCGATTGTACTTCATTTTTTTCAAAAAGATTATATGAAATTACACGTCCTAAAGTTATATAAATCATTTTATATATAAATTGCCTTTTTTACGATGTATATCTAAAAATTACCTTTTTTTTTTTTTGCTGGGTTACAGTACGAAGTCGAGTTTGGGTAGCACTTATTCTATTTAACTATAAAGAAAAAATATGATAGAGAAAATTTTAAGAAAAATCTCCAAATTGGACTAATTCATTTATCTCTAAATAATAGACACGAATTACATAATGTCACGTAGTATGTCCACCTGATTATTGGTACATTGCATTTCAAATATGGCAATTTCTCTCTCTCTCTCTCTCTCTCTCTCTCTCTCTCTCTCTCTCTCTCGGTGATCCCTAGAAAAAAATCCTAACCATTTTCCGATTTCAAATTTCCAACCATATTCCGAAGCCATTACGTGTCCCCTCCTATCTCTCTCTTTCCCTCCATGTCTCTCCTTCAATAAAAGATTGGGAAAAAAAATTCTAGCCATTTTCGCCCTCATCTTTTCTCAGAAGCCCATTAGTTTTTTTTATGGGTAGAAGGCATTCTCTATTGTTTGTTGATGAAAGCTCAACGAGATTAATGCTGGAGGCTTTCGATGAAGATAGTGGCTCAAGGGGTAGCTCACGACAACGCTTTAACCATGTGAAGGTGAGAAACTCATTTTGGGTTTGAGGGAGCTGCGATGGAGAATAGGTTGCGCGTGGAGGCTGCCAACGATAGGGGTATGGATGCCTACGTGAGAAGATGTTGGTGGAATGGTTGGTGACTAGTGATGGCTATTTGGGGGGGGGGGATCCGAACTAAGCTAAAGTCGAAGATTGGCTATGGGCCAGGGGGATTTCACATGAGAGAGAGTTGAGGGGGATATAGAAGGGATTTTTCTTTGATCTAGTGTGTACAAGTGTAGATGATTGATGCCAGACAAAATAACGATTATTCTACAGGCTAGTTTCAACAAATGAATTCACAGGGAAAAACATAAGAAATTCATCCAAAATACAGAGAATACGTCTTTGATAAAAAAACTGAATATTACCAAATGAAAGATTGTTGAAAATCAGTCAACAAGCCGGACTGTATAGCTGAAATTCATCTATAACCGAATTTTACTAAAAATGGCAAAATCTCGAAAATAACGTAAAATTGAAATTCAAAATCAAATAAGCAATCTGTGAAAAATCCGGAACAAATCGGATTTAAAATGACTTCCTAACAAATATACGAAACATTACCCAAAAAAAAACTAAAAATAACAATTCGGAAAGGAAAACAGTGGAATTTGAGCTCGAAAAAAGGCACATGAAGTCATGCTCAATGTGGACAGCGTGCGCATCGAAAAGAGCTTTCCGAATTGAGTCTTATGCATGATTTTGATACCCATAGCCAAAGTTATGGCTAAAAGACTGAAACGCACCCAAAATAGATCACGATCACTTTTGGCCTTTATGCTGATCTGCCAATTCATGGTACCTCAGTGCCATCAACGTGCAATCAGACAGCTCAGCATCATCTGTTTTCGATCCCCCTGCATCAGTCTCCCCAGGTTGGAAAGAACTCGTCTTCGAGTTCAGAGTAGTGTCATTAGAATCCACAAAACAAGGGCTTAGGTGCTTCACATTAAAGACATCATGAGTATTTAAATGACTAGGAATGCGTAACCTATAAGCATTATCATTGATCTTCTGCAAGACCTCACAAGGTCCAATCTTCCAATCCTTAAGCTTACTATACTCGCCAACAAGAAAACGATCACGAGTTAATACAGCCCAAACAAAATCACCAACATCAAAAAGTACGTGGTGACGATGACTGTAAACCCAAATCTTGTACTTGGTATTGCTCTCGTGAATAGCCCGTTTCACCTGCTCATGGATGCCTCAAAGTTGCTTTGCCATCTCATCTGCTTTAGTATTGAAACGTCCTATACGTGGAATAGGGGCTAAGTCCATTACTCTGGATGGGTTCTGACCATAGACAATCTCAAATGGGCTTAAGCTTGTGGTTCTGTTTTTCGATCTATTATAGGCAAATTCTGCCTGAGGTAAAACCAAATCCCACTGCTTCAGCTTAGTTCCTGCCAAACACCTCAAAAGGTTGCCCAAACTTCGGTTCACCACCTCGGTCTGACCATCCGTCTGAGGGTGGTAGGTGCTGCTAAAATTCAACTGTATCCCAATTTCCCCCTCCCCCCCAAATTTCCCCCATAGGCTCTTCCAAAGATGACTGATGAATTGGAATCACGATCGGAAGTGATAGTTCAAGGAGCACCATGTAAGCGTACTATTTCCTTGAAGTAAAGATGGCCATCTTAGAAAATCTATCAACCACAACGAGGATAGAATTTGAGGCCCGTTGGGTGTGGGGTAAGCCTAATACAAAATTCATGCTAACAGCTAACCAAAGCGCTTCAGGAATAGGTAAGAGAGTGTACAAACGCACATTGGTGAGAACTCTCTTAGATCGCTGGCACACATAACAACGGTCCACATAATGAGCCACATCACTGGTCAGCTTAGGCCAATAAAAGTCAAAAGAGATAAGGGCTAGTGTCTTGTCTCAACCAAAGTGTCTCTCATTATGAAGTTCCCTTATAATTTGTTGTCTCAATAAACAATCTGGAATGCACAACTGTAATCCATGAAACAGATAACCATTATGCAAAATAAAATCATGATGGTGACCATCAGTTACCTTCTAAAATATCATTTCGAAGGAAGGATCAGTTGCATACATATCTATGAAAGCCTCAACGCCTGCAACTCTGGTACTCATGGTGGTGAGAAGTAAAGTACGATGGTTTAGGACATCTACAATGCAGTTCAGGCTCCCAGCTTGGTGTCTCAACGTAAATGCAAACTCCTGCAAATACGCCACCCACTTGGCATGTCGTTTACTCAGCTTGTGTTGGCCATTGATATATTTCAGGGCCTCATGATCAGTGAACAAGATGAACTCCATCTGTACTAAGTAATGACTCCAATGCTTCAGGGACTGAACTATGGCATAAAACTCGAGGTCATAGGTGGAAAAATTTTTCTTTGAGCTCGATAGCTTTTCACTGAAAAAAGCAACCGGACGTCCTGACTGACTCAGAACACCACCAATGCCAACACCAGATGTATCACAATTTACCTTGAACACTTTGTCAAAATCAAAAAGTGCCAAAACTGGTGCCTCAGTCATCTTCTGCTTGACCAGTTGAAAACTAGTCTCTGCCTCCTCAGACCATTTGAAATCATGTCCTTCGAGGCATTCTATAATATGAGCAATTAGAGTGCTGAAATTTCTGATGAACCGTTTGTAGAAGGATGCCAATCCATGAAAACTTATGGCATCGTGCAAGGTCTTTGGTTTGGGCCACTCCAAAATTGCGTCTATCTTTGACTGATCTGCATGAAAACCATCAATAGACACCATAAAACTAAGAAAAGTTACAGAAGTAGTGAAAAAAGAACACTTATTCTGATTGATAAATAGGCGCTATGTTTTCAACATTTCAAAAACAGCACGGAGGTGGTCAAAGTGTGAGGCCCATGTCGGACTATAAATGAGAATATTTTCGAAGTAAATCACAACGAATCTCCCCATAAAAGGCCGCAAGATCTGATGCATAAATGTCATAAATGTGTTGGGTGCATTGGACAGCCCAAAAGGCATGACCATCCACTCATATAACTCGTGTTGCATCTTAAACGTTGTCTTCCACTCATCTCCAGGCCTTATTCTAATCTGGTGATATCCGCTTTTAAGGTCAATTTTTGATAAGACTTTAGAACCGGACAGCTGATCCAACATATCATTCAGGCGAAGAATTGGAAACCTGTACTTCACAGTAATTTTATTGATTGCTTGACTGTCAACACACATACGCCAGGAACCATCTTTCTTTGGCACGAGCAGGGTAGGGACTACGCATGGGCTCATACTCTCACGAATATAACCCATTTCTAATAACTGCACCACCTGTCATTGCAACTTTTCAGTCTCATTGGGACTGAGGTGATACGCTGGTCGGTTAGGCAAACTTGACCCTGGAACGAGGTCAATTCGATGCTGAATATCTCTCATAGGCGGTAGCCCAGGAAGAAGTTCCTATGACATCAGTTCAGCAAACTCTGTTAGTAGTTATTGCACCTCTACCGGTAAATTAGAGTCATGGGTAATGTACTATTCCCACAAGGCACTAGAGCATAAACTATGTCTCCATTCTCAATTTCATATAAAAACCTGGACATAGAAAGCAAGTTAGTATTATTGGCTACCAGGGTAGAAGTTGGTCATTCCCGCCAAGGAGCCAACACAATCATTTTCCCTTTAATGTTAAAGGAATACGTATTCTTCCGTCCATCATGAATGACACTACAATCATATTGCCAAGGTCGACCCAACAATACATGACACGCATCCATAGATACAACATCACATCAGGCATTATCGAAATATTTTTTGCCAATTGAAAAAGACACAAGGCATTGTCTATCTATGTTACCTCATTGCCTTTATTCAACCATGACAACTTGTATGGCTTAGGATGACGGTCTGTCTTCAACTACAACTTCTCGACAACTTCCTCGGATACTACATTCTCGTAACTGCCGTTGTCAATGATCATTTTGCAGATTTTATCTGCAACTGTGCAGGTTGTGTGGAAAATATTGGTTCTCAACCAATCATCCCCTTAATCGCCCTTGGGAGTCAATAGACTCTTGCGAACGACCAGAGTCTCATGGCCATCTCCATGCAGCACATCGTCAACTTCATCATCGTCATACACGGGCTTGCCAATCTATCCAGTCTCGTCTACTACGTCCTCCTCAATCAACAAATTTTTGTCTCTTTGATTAGCAGGCTTCTTGCAACCAGTCGCTTTGTGCCTCTGTTCCCCACAACGAAAACATCTATTAGTAGGGTTAGAACTACTTTGTGGTGGCTGCTAGATAGGGCGAGAATCCTGAGGGCGAACTGGCCGACTATTTTGATTGTTCCTGATCATTGGCCTTTTGTTTTGCTGTTTTTCAAAAGCAAGTGCACGCTGGCATGCCTCCGAAAGAGTTTATAACGAGTGAAGGTTGCGGACATCTTACAAGGGTTGGCGCAAACCCTCCAAATATCGCGCCACCAACTGCTCATTTGTCTCAGATAAATTGTTCTGGGCGACTAACTGATAAAACTCTTCTATGTAATCATCGACTGATCTCGTGCCCTGCCTCAACGCATGAAGTTGCTGAAACAAGATTTGAGTGTAGCCAAAGGGAAGGAAGTGACCCTTCATCTTCTTCTTCATATTCTCCCAATCCATGATCTTGGTTTTGTCCTGCCTGTCTCGTGAGCATCGCAACTGCTCCCACCACACTGATGTTCTACCTTTGAGTTTGATGGCAATCAGTTTCATTTTCACACGATCAGGGACTTCCTTGTAATAAAAAATACGCTCCACTTCATTCATCCAATCAATGAATCCCTCGGCCTGTAACGTACCAGAAAACTCGGGTAGATCGATTCAAAAATAGAGGTCTCCATGACACTCCTCCTGACCATGGTGCTTCCAGAATAGAGCACGATTATGATATGAGTTTTCAAAAATGGACTCAGAATCATGATCGGAGGCCTCATGATCCTCGAAATTGCGCACCGCCAGACAATGGGTTATCTTTGCGACTTGCCTCTACAAATCCTCAATCTTCGCATCCTAAACGCTACGATCACGGTACTAGATTTCCTCCTTCGGACCCTGCCCACGACGACCGCGACCATGACCACCAGCCATTGAAACTTATGAAATTTCACCCTAGGAAGATATTGAAACTCTGATGCCAACTGACACTAGACAGAATAGTGATTATTCTGCAGGCTAGTTTCAATAGATGAATTTACAGGAAAGAGCACAAGAAATTCGTCCAAATTATAGAGAATACGTCTCTAAGAAAAAAACTAAATATTACCAAATGAAAGATTGTTGAAAATCAGTCCACAAGTCGGACTGTATAGCTAAAATTTGTCTGTAACCGAATTTTACAAAAAATGACAAAATCCCAAAAATAACGTAAAATTGAAATTCAAAATCAAATAAGCAATCTGCGAAAAATCCAGAACAAATCATATTTAAAATGAGTTCCTAACAAACATACAATATATTACCAAAAATAGTAAAAAATAACTAAAAATGACAATTTGGAAAGGAAAATAGCGAAATTTGAGGTCGAAAAACAGGCATATGGAGCCATGCTCAGTGTGAATAGTGTGTGCGTCGAAAAGAGCTTTCTGAATTGGGTCTTATGCGCGATTCTGACACCCGTAGCCAAAGTTATGGCCAAAAGACTGAAACGCACCCAAAACTCTCCCAATTAGAAAGAGATCATGATCACTTCCGACTTTTACGCTGATCTGCCATTTCATGGTACCTCAGTGCCATCAACGTGTAATCAAACAGCTCAACATCATCTGTCTCGGATCCCCTTACATCAATGATGAACTTGTAAAATGTTGATGTGTTAATATCTAATTTGTGTCTATTTTTCTTAGGGTAATGGGTAAGTTATGTCCAAAGAGGGATTCAAAATTTTATGATCAGTCATATATTTTAGACAATAGTCCCCAATATATGAGTGACATGCTGGCATTCTAGATTAATTAGCCACACATCAGATTTAAAATTTCCAAATTGATTTGCACCCTTTCATACAGAAAGAAAGTCTCTTCCAGACTAATGCATGGCCTTTCTAGTTTCTTGTTTATCCATCGCAAGCCTATTTTCTAGAGCATCATCTTTCTCTAGTGAGCTTGCCCCTCGACGATGCAAGAAAAAATGCTTCTCTGCTTGTCTAAGATTGGCCAAACCTAGCATAATTCTCAACAAACAGCACACATTTACTCTTTGAGAAATGTAGTTTTCTTATTGTGTTAGTTTGTGGAATTGGTGGCAATATGGCGCTGGAAGTGCATGAAGTATTTTTAGGCGGTGCCATATATAGTATGGGATAGTGGACAAAATGCAGCAGTTTCAAGGCTTCCATCCCTCAGTCACCTAAAAAAAACTAACATTGTCATCTACACTGTTGTCTGATATCTCTCTCTGTAGATTTCCTTCTATTTTATTTTTTTAGCGATTGTGGAGCTTTTATTTGATTTTGTGTTTCACAGCTTGTTCAAACTTTGATCTCTCTCTGATTTTGAGATGTTATTGTAGGTGGTCTGGTTTATTAGTTGATTTATTTTTTTGATAGGCGATCTAGTTTGCAGAAGATTTTGTTTTAGAATTGAATTGCCACTTTACAGTTTTATGAGAAATTGATAATGTGATAGAATGTTATTCGGAGGGCTGTTAATACCTCAATATCGGATGGATTGCTACAAAGCGATTTTCTTAACAAGATCACCCTCCCTACAAGAGAAAACTTTGAAAGCAATCCAGCCGCTTCCCTTTATTAAGTAGCCTTTCAATAGTCTTGCGCCACTTAAACTGTTTATTGTGTTTATTTTACATCTACATGTACCCAATCAGAGACTTTGTCCATCCTTCTCTCACTCTTTTGTTTTTTATGTCTCCCTCATTTTGTCTTTCTCTCTCTCTATGTATTTCTCATATTTCTCTCTCGATGCTCAATTTCGTTGATGGTTTGAAAAACTCGAACGTTGGTTGTCGAGGATTTCTCTTCTTAATCTTGTTTCAAGGAGTTGATATTATTCACTTATAGTGATATTGACAAGGGAAGTCCTAACTAATTGTAAATTATTGGTATCTAATGGCACCTGGAAGTTTTTTGGGTTAAACAAGGATTGGATTTTATACAACCAATGGAAAACTCCTAATATCTAAGGCGGTTGTAATAGAAGTTTGAGGAAGTTTAAGGAAGAGGATCTCCTGGTTCTCTTTGAAGCTACAGTAGATATATTTTGTAGAACTGAAAGTGGAGGGACAACTAGGCCTTTCTTGTTGGTGATGCAGACTAGCTTGGTCCCATGGCTTACGGTACCTCCAACTCTAAAAAGTTTAAAAGAGTGAAGAGTTTAGTCATGGATTTAAGCCCCTTAGCTTCTTTGTGAGCTTTTTACAAACTCAAAAGAAAAATAAATAAATAAAGATGGTTTTATGTTGCAAATTGAGGATGGCAACTTTGGAGAGAAAGACAAAAAGAACCCGAGCCTTGGAGAACATGATTTATGCCTCTTGTGTGTGGTCATTATGTGCGGGGAAGTCTAACTAATTTATTGTGTTTTCGTCTACATGTTGTCGTGTAATTGAATGGCTGCTCTTCTCACTTTTAACAGCCCAATCGTCCTGCAATATTCCTCCACCTACAAATAAGTGTTCCTAATTGGTCCAAACGGGCTGCACACAAGGCTTTTATAGCCATCCACTAAAACGAAGACACATAACTAATTTTACAAAATCATTTATAATCTTGGTTACATGTGATTGAAAATAAACTCAAACCGCTATCCTCAAATCACTTTCCGTGAATAAAGCAAAAACAATAATTTTTACTATTTGGTTTGTTGAATTTCTAATTTGGATAGTGATTCATTGTTTGGCTCAGAACTGCAACTTGTTTTGACAAATCCACCAAACAATTAAATTTTGAAGGCAAAGAGAAGATTCTAAAGACAAAGCATCTTTTTCTACATCTTGTTTAGCTTGAAGGCAACAAGAAGATATGATGACAAAGGAGACAAAGTTGTTCGGCGTTTTCTTCTTCTATTGCGTCTTGCATCTTTCTTTGTTGAATCTTCTCCGATGATTCTATGCGAAGACTACGAAAGGAGAGTGCGAAAGAAAAAGGTGCAAAATGGCAAAGAGAGGTGGATTTAGCCTGGGTATTGAATGACATCAGCGTTGATTTCATTCTCTTCAGTTTTCTGAAACTCGAACGGCAGTCTACGAAATAGATGAATTTGTAGAACAAAAATTAACGAGATTGCTCTGGATTTCATTGGTACAGAAGGGAAGTTTTGCTAGGTTATGGGGCTGAACGAAGGGGTGGGGTGAGTTTGATTTGATTCAATGTGGTTGATCACCACAAGACACTATATGAGATGCCTACATGGCATTACGTGAATGGACGACTGTATTAATGGGTAATACAGCCGGTCCGGATTGAAGATTAACTCTATAAATAATCCCATAACAAAAATAATCCAAAAGAGTTATACTGTGGTCCAGATCGGTGGAAAACGGGATTTTGTATCATCCAATAATAAGTTGCCACGTTGCCTATCTATGTTAGGAAACTATGAATCTACATTCAAAGAATCACGACCAATCCCCTCTTCCCCTCCCTTGCTGTTTCTCTTTCAAAAAACCCTCCCCCCCCCCCCCCCCCCAAAAAATGTCATCCACCTGTAACTGATCGAGCAACCAAGTAAGGCCGTTCGTTCCCATGCTGTTGAATACTTGCCGACAATGGGAATTGAATTGTGTTAAACTAATCCAACTGAAACCAAGATAGTTTCAAAAGATTATATAAAACAATCTACATAATTTGGACTTAAACAAAAAATAAAAGCGAAGGAAAGTGGGAGAGGGATAGAACCAAGCTAATCAAATACTTAAAAAGAAAAAAGAAAATTTGAGCACACTCATGAGTTTCTTCCCTCAATTCAACCCAAGCTGGTAAATTCATCAATTAACTAATACTGATTTTCCTTTCTAGCAAATTATCAAACACTTGGTGTGTACTCTATTTTTTCATTGTAGCAACCATTTCCTTCGTTTTCTATCACTTTCCTTTCATACAAACAGTTAGTCACAACTAGGTTCATAACAGTTTTTTTGAAGAAAAAAAAAACAAATACTTCTAAAACTAAAAGACAAGTTTAAAAAATAAGCCAAACTGAGCTCATTCGTAGGGTGGTTCGTTCGTTATGGGCGAGGATGTCGGTGTTGTTCGTCGTTGATAATGGAGCTCGTTGTGGAACCCAGCTCGTTTGCAAAAAATGGGTGTTCATCGCACGTGGTTTGAATTCCCTGTCGTTGGCATCGTTCTCATGGAGATTTGTATTTTGATGGGAATTTGTACTTTGAACGGAGAGAGTGCATTGCAATAACCTAACAATAATCAAGGAAGATTTTTCTCAACGATTAGGAGCTTTGAGCATTCCATGATTAAGATATGTTTTAGGACAATAATCGAAATATGATTGTTCGTGCCTTCTTCGTCGTGGCTACTTGGAGGAGATGGGGGTAGAGAGAATCAAAGGAGATAGGGAGCAAGATTAGAATGAAAATCGGGTGAAGGAGGAAAGTTTTTCTATGTCCGTGCTCATTTCTAATTTTTCAAAAGTCTCTATAGAGCTATTTTTTATTGGATGGGTGCAAAATTTAGGATTTTCTCAATCCAACATAATACAACTTATTCAAATTTTAAAATAAAAATTACATTAAAAAATTATATTAAATTAAAATTTTATCATTTTTCATATTTTATCTAATTTTTTCCTTATTATTTTTCAAAACTCAATAAAATATCTATGTTTATATGCCATTAACAAACTATTTCTCTACTTCTAATATGTACTCTTACATATATCTCAACCTCTTATATATATATATAAATTAAAATTGTGCATAATATAATTCTTCAAAGATTCGGTACCTACCACAACAATACATTTAGAGAATGATTTCTTTTATTTCTTGCATCTCAACGCGAATTAAAGAATATTATCACAAATTTATAATATATGCGTGGTTTTAGAATGAAAAAAATCCGAAGGAAAAAAAAGAAAGAAAAAAAAGATCACAAGCGAGGGTTGTAGGCAATTGAAAGTATATGTTTTGTCATTTACACCAAAGACATTAAAAACGATTACATCATATTAATACATTATCCAAATGAAGGACAAAAAGGATGGCATCAGTCTTATCCAAAACAAAAAGAGAAATACTTTTTTTTTTTTTTTGGTTGGACAAAAAGATATTACTTACCAAAACGAAAGGGAAAAGTCTCCCAATCTGACTGCTTCATTTATTTATTTTTATTTAATAATTAAGGAAATGTTTTTAATGTATTAATGTATTTTTTTATTGTTTAAAAAAATTAAAAAATATCAAAAAATAACAAATAAAAAAATATATTTTATACTAGGCGGCACGCTAAATAGTTATTACTGGACGGCATCCTAAAATTGCCCAAATGAAAGGTATAAACATTATAATGTGATTGAGTTTTGCTACTCATAAATGGTATCTAATTATAGTGAAATTTGTTAGAATTAAAAAAATAAAAAATATTAATAATCTTCCACGTCAACAATTTATTAGATGTATAAAAATAATATTTTTAAATTGATTTTATGCGTGATTCCATTGGTTTTGATAATGCAATCCATGTTCAAAACGTCCTACTCTCCATTTTTCCGAAACCAAAAATAGAATAAAAACGAAGCAGCAACCTTGTTGCACGTGGCAAAATAATATATGCTTTATAAATTTTGTTGACGAGATTTTTTTTGGGATTTTATAAGAAAATACATGCTTCGTGATGCTAAAACAATATATTTTATAAGAGTAATATTATTAGGATGTGTAAATCATGCACACATATCTTAAAAGAAGTAATGCCTATTATTAGAAAATAATTTTTTAAATGAATCATAAATTTTATCTATTTAAAAAAAAAAGAATTGTGACTTATATATTTAAAAATTGCATATATAATTTCTTGAAGAGAAGTGCTTTCAAGAAAGGCTATTTCACTCGAATTTGGACGAAATGCATTTTCTCTAAAATGGGTTTTTATATTCTTATTTTAATTTTTTATACTAAATGATTAAAAAATATTTTTTAAGAATTATGTGATTTTTAAAAAAAATATATCTAAAACCTTCAAAAAAAAAAGATTTAAAAAAATAAAAAAAATCTGCCCATTCAATACAAATTCGGGCTACATCTCTTGAAGAATGTAGCACCCCTCTTTCTGAAATGTTAAAAGTTATGTTTTTGTTATGATCTGATAACTTAGTTTAAAAATAATTCAAATACAAAATAATTACATAAAAATAAACTTATAAATTAACTTAACTTAATATAATATATCAAATTATAAAATTATTTTTATTATAAAAAAATTAATATAAAATATCAATTTAAAAAACACCTCAAAATTTTGTTTTATTTTTCTCAAAACAGAACATTCATCACGCATGCGCTCCGTAAAAATTTCTCGCAAAATGACAAACAAAAATATACCCCAATATTCTAATTCCCCAACACTGCACTCCGTTGCCGAAGCTCGGGCATAGAACAAATTGTGAGGATGCTCTGTTCGGGTAGAGTGTTGGCGGTCTCGCACCATATAAACCCGCAATTTCCGTACAGCTTCCCTCACCGGAGCGCGAGGTTCCGACATGTAAAGCACCAGCTCGACTCGAGATGGCGATCCAGGGTCGCCGACCCCGGCTCGTCATCTTCTTCTTCTTCATCTTCTTTTGCTGCCTCCATCAGTTCCGATCCTACTGAGAAAAAAACCACCGGGTACTACTATCTATTTGTTTCCATCACCACTCCAGATGCATATTTTTATGGGTTTGGGCAAAATATATCGATTGATAACTTTGATCCGCTTTTTCCTTGGATTCAGATTCTGTATAATAGAAGGGCCGGAAACAGAGCAAGACTTTGTCGCAATGGATTTACAGGAAATCCAGGATTGTATTCGGAGTCGTCGGAACAAAATTTTCTTGCATATGGAGGAGGTGAGTGAGAATCTAACGGATACTCTCTATTCCTTTCCCAAGGCTTACTGGTTTGACACATAAGCTTGTATTTGTTGTTTGAGCTCTCAATTTCGCATAGTAGAAAATTTCTTGGATAATATTCATGTTCCTTAAGAAATCCATTCCTTTTTTTTTTCCCTAAGCTTAAAGAAATCTACTTGATCGAACCGACTTTGTACTGGGTAGACAGTCTACCCAGTAGACTTAAAGTCTTAGAAAGGACGGGGAGAGGAGAAACGAGAAAGGGAAGGGTAACGTATTTTTCCTTCGGATTTTTGGTCCCATCCCATTTTCAGTTTGTTGAATTCGTGTTTTGCGGCTTGGGTCGGGCGCTGGTGTCCTTAAACTACTCTGATGTCAAAGTTAGAGATTACAGAGAGAGTATGGAAACAAGTACGAGAGTTGAGATAGATGAACTAATTTATAAGTTGTGGAGCATTTGGTTATTTATAAGGGTCGGCTCGAACGCTCTATTGGGAGGGCATGTTTTATGTCCTGTTAGTCATTATTTCTTCTGTCTAGTGTGAGCTGATCTTATCCTTATTTAATATAATGAGAAAGATTTCGATTGCACATTTAATGTGCCACAGGTTTTAGGCATCTCGATCTGGCGCCGCATTGAATACGTTGTGCTTTGACAGGTGTTAGGCGTTTCTGCCTGATTTGATCATTTAAAGTAGTGTGATCGTGACTGACACCCATATTTAATGCGAATTATTGCGGTATGCCTTGGCAGATCTTCGCATTAAATGTACTATGGACGCGCCTAACTTCTTATGACTTAGTCCCAATTATCATATGCTTGTTGTTCTAGTAGCCTCGCCCGGTCTACTTCGGGCTCGCCTCCCGTCCCGAGTTCCTTGCCATTTGTTGTTTGAGAGGACGAAACGGGACCTTCTCAATAGGGGTGTGAGAAGAATGAACCAGACTGGACCGGATGGAATTCGATTCGGTCCGGTCTATTTTTTGCATGATTGAACATTTCTTATTCGGTCTCGGTCCATGATATTTCCCCCATAGACCGGATCGGACTGAATGTCTTATATATATATATTAATAAATAATAATATATAAATATAAATAATATTAATATAAATTAACCGTGGAAGTATAATATATTAATATATAATATATACTATTATAATATTAATATATTATAATTTATAATAGTTGACTAGTTGTAGTATAAAATTTATAATTTATCATTTTTTTTAACTTTTTTATTTAGATTTTTTTTCTTTTACCTATTGTTTTAAGAGTAAGTTTTTTTTAATATTATTTGACTTAAATATGTGATAAATACGTAAATTAGGTTGAAAATTATTATATTTAGGTTAAAAATTATTTTTCATCATTGCAAGATTTTGGATTAAATTATAATAAAAAAATCATATCAGGTATCCCAGGATCGGATTAGATCGTCTCTGAATCGAATTGTACCGGACCGGTATGGACCAAATAAGAGTTCGGTCTAGTTCAGAGTGAGAAATTTTTTTAATCGAATGGAACCGATTTATATTTTTTCCAAACTGGACCATACCATTTACACCTTTACTCCTCGGGATGAAGGCCTTTCCAAGACTTATTTAGGGCCCAAGGCCCAACCTTTCTTGTTAGGCCTCCCTCTCCATTGTATTGGCCCTGAGGCCTAATCTTTTTTGGATAGGCCTCTTTCTCACACAGTTTATTATTATTATTTATTTAAATATTAAATCATAGTTGGACTGATAGGACCAAAATTTCACGAGTCACTTCAAACAAAAAAGCACCCATGAGTCGTGGCCAAGTGGCTAACGAGGAAAATATAGTGAAGGAAATCTTGGTGATAAAGTTATACAGCTATGCTAATTATTCATGGCTCATGGTAAGAAATAATTAGTACCAAATCGGAAAATCGTACTACACTCTCGCATCTCTTGTCCGAACATGGTATTTTTTTTTTCGAAAAAATTTACTCAATTTCTTACTTTTCAGACCATATTTCCACGCTACATTTTATTTTATTTTTAATCAAATATTTAATTTATAAATAATAAATAAAAAAAATTAAATTGGTTTAAAAAGAAAAAATTCAAAAGAAAAATATTAAAAAATAAAAAAATTAAATAGAAAAGAAAAAATAATAATGTGTACAAAATGAGAGATTATGTAGATAAAGATTTAAAAAAGTGCTTCACTGAATTTGCTTAATATTTTCTTGTTTTATTGGATACCAGGGATTTTTACCTGCATTGAATCTGCGTCGTATTTTCCGAAATTGTATTAAGTTGACACAAATCATTCTTATTTATATAAAATTTGGAGTCACAATATGTGATACCATCAGTTAATATAACACGAGTATAATATGATAACGATGGATTTAGATTTAGTCTTAACAAATTTAATGAGTTGATACGAATATTTAATGAATTGATAATAGATCAACCTGTTATAAGTTATAACTAATTAAAAAAATTAAAATTAAAATTATATTTTTATATTTAAAAATAAAATTATTAAAACTTTAATTTTATATTTTTATTATTTGAATTGTAATTTTAGATTTGTAGTTAGTTTTATAATTTTTATAAATATCATAATTTTAACATTTATATAAAATTATGTTAATTTTAATTAAGTCAAACAGGTTAATTACGAATCTGTTCAACCTTTTTATATATACTGGTTGAAATATGCTAGCTCGTGTTATATCAATCTATTTTATAATATTTACTATCGAGTCAATCTATTGAAATATGCTAGCTCGATACAACCATTTGACATAATAAGTTAATATATTAAGTTAGAATTTAAAATTTTGATACGATAAGTTTAACAAGTTAGATTCGGATTAAATCATATAATATAATATACATACTTTGACACAATAAACTTTACTAGTTGGATTTGTACTGAGTCATATAATATAATATATTTATATATATAGATATATATTTTAACACCATAATAATATGAATCGTTATTATGATTTGCTTATACTTAAAAATGATTATTTTAGTGATCGATTTGGCCTTTTTAAGCTTCTTTAGCTTTCTCATTTTCTTTTTAGGTAAATGTTATGTATTCCGTCAGTAGCACTTGTAGGACTTTTTTTTGTTAGTTTTTTTTTTATAAATATTTTTAAAAAATTGTATGAAAAAAAAAAAAAAATGAAAAACACATATAATGCGTTAACGGGCGCCGCCAGCGGTAGCCCCCAACTGGCCGTTTAGTAGCAGCTCCCGTCTTTTTATTGTTAACGTTTTTTGTTCGTGTCTTTAAAAAGCGCTGTATTTATTCATTTTTATTTTTGTCGTTCTAAGATTCATCGTGCTCTTTAGATGTCCAAAGAACTGTTTGTTATCCCTATCCCCGCTCTCTAGCCTGCCTTAACATTTACGTTTACCACTTGTCTGTATTATGTGATCAGGCTATTTTCGTTTCATAATACGTTTATTTGTTGTCTGCCATACCCTTCTGCTCGGGGGGAAGTCTTAACTGTTGTTTGTTAAGTCTTAGCTCAATATATCTAGCTCCATGTTTAGCTCCACATTTCCAACCATAATTAACTCAGTGCAGCATCCTATTTATTATGCTCGATAAAGTCCAAATAATGACTCGTAATAAATTTCACGTTTTATACTTTCATTGTTATCCAATGAGATATAATTTCAATGGAAGTCCTTCAACAATTTGTAGGTTCGTAGGCTGAGAATACAACAGAGGATTAAAAGTGCAGAACTTGGGATTTTAAAGGAAGCACAAGAGAATGAACTTCCTAGTTTTCCATCATTCATTCCCTTTTTGCCTCCTTTGGTGAGCTTTTTCGCATAGGGTAACATTCTTATGGTGAATACATTTTCCAATATATTTAAAATATGTTTTTTTTCAACCTATTTTCCCCCATTTTTTAAAATTATTTTTCTTGATTTATAGACATTTAGAGCTATGTTCTCCTTCAAGATGTTGATCATGTCATAGGTTTTCAATATATTGCCTGCAGAGTTCAGCAAACCTTAAGCTGTACTATGCCACCTGTTCTTCTCTTATTGCCGGGACTATCCTTTTTGGGGGCCTTCTA
This sequence comes from Platycarya strobilacea, assembly GCA_036898215.1. Lineage (NCBI taxonomy): Eukaryota > Viridiplantae > Streptophyta > Magnoliopsida > Fagales > Juglandaceae > Platycarya > Platycarya strobilacea. The sequence goes on from CM072555.1 coordinate 7,145,674, forward strand.
GCACCCGCTGTAAGTTATCCTATGCTTCATATAAGAGACTTTTTGTTTACATTTTATGCTTCATATAATTGACCATGTTGGGAAAGCAAACCTTGAACTATTGCCTGGTCAATGCAAGGACATAAATTAATTAATTTTTTTACTTACATCTATCCGACTTCATTTTATTTTTAGTGTTAAAAGGATATTCTATGTTAAATGCTTGGCTGCCATATTTCTCAAGTAAATTATACTGGCTGGGCTTAATTCTTATGTAGGCCATTATATATGCATTTATTATAAAGAGTGGATAGGACTTCAAAGAAAATATCTGAGAATATTATCAAGAGAAAGTTAGTACCCACATTGAAAAGTTGTGGTTCTTTGGGAAACATGCTTTTGGTTTCTTAATTTTATAATCTCCTAATGCTTCCTAGCATCTCTCAGTTGGAGCTTAAATTGGGGCTCGGAGGCACATCATATGAAGATTTTATCCGAAGTGTGCATCTTCCATTGCAGTTGAGGTACATATCTTATTCTCTCTTACCAGTCAATTTCATGTTTTGATTTACAACTGCCTGTTGAAATATGGGAATTTTTTCCATGAAAATATTCAAGACCCCAAAACTACTGCCTCAAGGCCACATATTTTGGTCTAGAAACTAGACTCTCCATCCTACAAATCAATTTATTTTCCAGTTGAATTTTTTTCTTTGAACCAAAATTTGAAACTGCCTTGATCCCAAAATGTTTGTCTACCTTAGAAAAGATAGTTTTTTGAAAAAGTAGAAGTAGGGAAAATGGTTGAAATTGTGTCTATTGACTTTAAAAGTGGACAATATATTGGAATATCCAAACTGAATACCTTACAAACAATATGTCAATATGTGAAGAAAGGAGTCACCTCTATGCTAAATGTAGTTGTGAGCAGTTTTCTTGTTCAGTAGTTTGAACTTCAAGTTAAAGCTCCCTTTTAAGTTTTTCTTGGTGATGCACTCACTATATCTTTATCTAACTTGGGAAATGAATGAAATTACTGAAGAAATTCATAAACTTAACTCATCTTATTAAAATTGGTTCAAATATTTGCTCATTCCTTATAAATACGTCCAAGACCTTATCCACAAGTAATGTGAGATTATTCTTTAACACCATTCCTCATGTACATGGCAGTATTTTTTTCTTGCTTTTGTCACAGGATAAGTAATGTGGGCCTCCATTGGGCTATTCGTCTTATGATAGATTCTGATACCATGAAAAAATTCATGAGCCTAACTCATATCATCGAAATCGGTTCAACAAGAGATGATTGCTCATTTCTTATAAACATGTCCAAGACTTTGTCTACAAGCAATGTGATATTATTTTTCAACAGTTACATCACTTGCCAATCGCTATTGTAACACAAACCTGACATTCATGAACTTGCATATTTTTGGAATATGTTTTCAATTTGAGAAAAGTTTATTGGAGATGATAAAATTAGAGTTAAGCATATTATGTGTTTTCCATTATCCTTTTTGCATTATTCGGATAGGGGAAAAATTATTATTGTTTATGGTAGAGATTGTTTGTTGGTTATTATTCTAAGCTAATCCTTGCACACAATTCTTACCTAGATTGGGGACTCAGAGAATGGCAAATACCACCTGTTTTTTGTATGACAATGTGGGGCACCAAATTTATTTTCAAGTCAAAACTTCAAACTTTGTAAAATCGCATTTCAGTCATCTGGTAGGCATGGGCTGAATTTGGAACTGAAACAACTGTAATTTATAGTGATCTGGAAATTGTAGACGTTCAATCAAAATGAACCCATGTAATCCATATGTTTTTTTTGAATATATTGTAAATGATGGGAATACACTGCTTTCTGTAGTTGTTTTATTAATCAGCTTTCCTGTCATTTAACTGCAGTCAGGTTGACCCCATTGTGGCATCATTCTCTGGAGGAGCAGTTGGGGTCATCTCAGCATTGATGGTGGTTGAAATAAACAATGTAAAACAGCAGGAGCATAAAAGATGCAAATATTGTCTTGGAACTGGTATCTATGTTGGAATCTCTTTTTTTTTTGGCTATTGTTTTTTGTATCCATATTTGAGATGGTTTCACTAAATTATACTTGAGCAGGTGTGGAGGCGCATATATTTGTTTGGGGGCAGGTCTCCACATCAAAATTTGAAACTTCTAAAAAAATTTGGATTATTGCAAAATTGAGAAGATTTTAGTTCATTAATCTGATTGCACCCTCTTAAAATAAGGTATCGAATTATGGCTTCTTATTTCAATAAATGATAAAATTGAAATTAACTGAACGTTAGTTTTTTCTTCCTGTAAATTAAACCATACGATTGATGTAATTATTTGGTGAAACTTTGTGATTGATTAGAGCTAATTGCTTGGGTTTCATGCCCGAGAAGAGTATATGTACCTGTTCAGGAAATACAATCACGATCTTTTCTAATTGGTCGGTGCAGGATATCTTGCTTGTGCTCGCTGTTCAAGCAGCGGAGCACTAGTTCTTATCGAACCAATATCAACAACCAATGGTAGAGATCAGCCTGTATCACCATCTAAAACAGAAAGATGCTCGAATTGTTCAGGATCTGGAAAGGTTGGACATCTAACAATTGTTTCTAATGTTTTTGGCATCTATTGAATGAGAAATTCAATATATGTGGTTCTGTGGATATGTGTTTGTCGTGTCTCTCTCCCTAACACTTCATTGTTCATGGTTCATATGCATATTTGGGAACAGCTCCTTCTTGAATTAAGACCTAGAATTTCAGCACTATGTTTTGTATAGGTATAAAAAATATGATGCTGGTCATATAGCATAAGAGAAACCTCGTTAGATGGCCCCACTAATGAACGGAATCAAACGACTTATAGAAGTTGAAGTTTCTACATTCCTCAGTTTTGCCTCTGTTTTAAGCTTTAACTCTAGAGAACAGGTGCAAGTTTCAAACCACCATTTCCATTTTAACACTTGTTTTTAATTCGTCAGGTTATGTGCCCCACGTGCCTTTGTACCGGAATGGCTATGGCTAGTGAACATGACCCTCGGATTGATCCCTTTGACTAAGAACTGCAGCCTGCATCATCATGGGCTGCCTCTCAGGTACTATACTTAGTATTCTGACAACAGATCGTAAATGTTTTTGTATATAAAAACAGCTTAAGGAAACACATGAACATCTGTGTACCAACGAATTGTAGTCTCCCCTGGATGTTCAGAAGCATTGTCGTAACTGTATTTGTTGGTAACACATCTATTTTTGTACATACAAACAGCGGCGGAGTTCAGCATTTTCTTCTCTGTGACAGTATAGGTAAACGAGAGGAGAGGATAACCCTTTTTAACCTGCAACAAATAATAGATTTATAATTCTCATTGTTTCTTAAGTTTATCAAAATAGTAATAATATTATTATTATGAAATAGATTTGTACTCTTCGTTGTTTTTTCTGTTCTGCTTCCCTTCTATCAAACAACACCGTTGTTTTACGTTTTGTTTTTATTATCATTAGCAAACCATAGAGCTTTTAAACACGTCGAGAGATGGGTAATGATAGATATATATATATATAATTCTTTTATAACCATTTTATAATTCATATTATACTAAAGTACGCTTAATTTGATAGAGTTGTAAAATAATGATAATCTGATCAATTATTTTTTAATTTATGGTCTATACCAATCTTATTAGAGGCAGTGTGCCCCTTTAAGTCTGGATCAATGTTGTCAATACCTTATATCTTTAAACAGTAAAACTTGCATTTACATGTCTAACACAAATCTACAAGTCTATCTTAATGCGTTAGGTATAACTTCCTAATGCCAAGTCTATCTTATATCATATCTTCATTCTTAAACAAAGAAGAATACGAAACCATAAACGACAATATCCTTCAAACATGTTACAGTTTCACTATCATTTTGACCCTTTTGAAAAATACCCAGTTTACTACATTTTTTGGCAAAATAAAATAAGTAAAAATAATTTTATTCATTAGTACTAGACGTGATTTTTAGATATTATGTTCGACCCTCTTCCATTTTGTTTAAATAAAATATATAATGGAGTAAAAAAAAAAAAAAAAAAAATAACATGTCTCAATCTCTGATAACTAAGCCGGTGCAGAAAAGAGGTGCCGATCGGCAATCAGTGATCATCACAATTTATTTCATATATTTACTTTTCATACAGTTTCCGTCAAGCAGCCTTTTCCTCGACTTAGATAATGCACTCTGAAGTATTATTATTCAATAAAATAACCTCTACAGACTTAACTCTACAAAATAAAGGAAATGAGTGTTTATCATATGAGACAGAAGCCATATTTTTAGTTGAAAAGCCAGCGAAATTTCACGCTGGGAAATAATCTGTTATTTTTTTAAAAACATTTTGGCCTGTCCTTTACCCACCAGCTTCTATCATAAAATTCGTAATGTGGATGTGGGAGTAAAGCAACGTCCATCGTCATTCGTCAAATACACCATCAGAAGTGAAAATCTTCAGCATAGACACTATTCAATCACGAGGCAGTTATTCATCTTGAAATTTACATATCTTATATGTTTTATTACCAATCTTACACTCGATACCACCAAACTTACTGGTAAAAATTCGTTTATGTAATGAGCTCCCAACATTGAATCTCTTCATTTCTTCTTCAACCACCCTCTCTAGGGAATCGCTGATGTCACCCAATGCCCAAATTAAGGATATATGTGGCCGTGGATCCTGTTATCAAAACCAACATTGGCAACCATAATCATTTGCTGTAAGAAAATCTTCCTTGCTTTCTCTCTGCCGTAAATTCAAGAAAGCGCCAGCTAAAACTTTGATAATTTAATAACTATATACAAGAGGGGTAAATACACCTACCTTATAGAACTCAGGAAGGTTGTGAAGCTTATAAACTTCATTGACAGAGTGAATTTGCTTTCTTATCTGAACCAAATTGAAGCAGAAGTGAATACCACATCTATTTAGTATTATAGGAAACAAGCATGCTTCTTAAGAAACAATAACTGCAGTATATACTACAACAAAACCAGACCCCAAGTGGGCATGGACTACAGTGCAGAAAAATTTGACAAAGCTAGACCAAAGACTTGCAGGGAGGGGAGTAAGAAGAAAGAAGGCAGCAAATCAGCATCTCAATGACAAATTCAAACTTGGAAGTTCTACTTTAACAACAGAAAAAGAAAGAAAAAGTGAAAGTAATGGGAGAGGGAAAAGGAAAAAGAAAATAAAAGAATGCGCAGGATACCTCAGCTAATCCTCCTGTAATAACTTCCATTGATAAAAATGTTCGTGTATGATCATCGTTAACAAAAACTTGCCACTTACTAAAATCAATCCAATACCTGTTTCACAAAAAAAATATGCATTGATGTGAAAGCACATAATATCATGCTCTAGAATTAAACTTAAAATAAAATTCACATGCTAGAAAATATAATCAGACCGCTTCTGGATTTGAAGCTTCTGCCGAAGCATTGCCACCACTGAATCAATCTGGTGCACCCGAATGGGAACAGTTCTTCCCAAACTAACGTGGAATTCCCTTCCTAGGGCAACTTGTTCAAGCTTGTGATCATCCTTGTAGAGACTGTTAAGGGGAACATCAACATCAACAACATGAAGACCAGGTACAAGAGATGCTAGCTTCTTCAAAAACAAGGTCAGCTCCTTCTTTGGTACAGATGGTATGTAGACTGAAGCACATTGATTAAACAGGATATAAGCTCACAAAAGTCATATGAACACATTCAAGCCAATCAGAAATAAAAAGAACATGATAAGAAATAAGTTTACTTGTATGTTCCCCCTTACTGATAACAAGGGCAGAATGATGATAAAGATCACAAATATTTCTCACTAATGCACTCAACAACTAGTCATAGCCAAAAAGCATCTAGAGGCATCAACCTTTCAGCTGAGCCTTCGGTCAGGAAAAATCTCATAAACTGGATCTGCAAAAAAACTAACATCTGTACAACTTTTTCCCTTTTCAAGTACTGGACAGTCGAATTCAAAGACTGGCAGCACGAGATAGCTTCAACATCAGCAATTACATTCAGTTATCAACATGCAGGCAAAGCTTGTCCATTTTTCAGTTTGCATAAAAAGCAACCCATAGAAGAAGTTCCACTTTCTCAAGATTAGTGATATTGACAGGAAGATTGATATATAAAAGCAAGAAAGTAGCGTATTAACGAGAATTAAGAAACTAAATTACCAGGAATGTACACATGCAAAGCATAGTTCCCTTCTACATGGGGAAAGCTCCTAAGTCTAGTGGCCTGTCCAGCTTGCAGGAAGTCCATGGTTCCTTATAACAATCAAAATATCAAACGCTTAGTGAGCAAAGTTTTATTATCATTTCACAAACTATAAAACCATCAAGAATCTTCTTCAGCTCAGTTTGGCTGCTGATAAAAACATTTTTTTTAAATGATGGATTTCAGGAAAAAAAAAAGGGTTTTTAACTTTTGCGGGTTTCTCTTAGAAACAAACAATGAAATCGAGAACATTGCTGGCTAAGTTACCAGCGGGAGTGGAATTGGAAGGGTTGAGGAGGAAGAGAGGAGGTGGGGGCAAAGGGGTTGGGGATTCCTTGGAGTTGGTAGGGACTGGAGTTGCGTCATCGGCGTCCGAATCGGAGGAAGCGTCTCCTCCATATGAGGCTTGCAGTGCCTCCATCACTGATTCTCTCTCTCTCTCTGCCACCTACATTATTCACCTTTCCACTTAAAAAAAAAAAAAAAAAAACCCAAAGCGTGACGCGTACGCTTTTCAAAGCCCACTGTATATATTTTCTTAACCAAAGCCCATTTATAAGTTGCTCACAGCGAAAGCCCTTTTAATTTGAATTTAACAAGAAGGGGGAAAGCAGCAAAAACAGAAAAGATTTCAAGGAACCAAACAGAAAAAGTTCCTCCTCCCTCCACCACCGTCAAGGGTTCAGCTTTTGAGAAACTTTTCTTGATGTATAAGGAAAATGCTCATCTTACCGTGCCTCAATCGTCTTGTGGAGAAATCTCGAACGAACAGAGAGCTCGAATATCTCGGAATTTCAGAGCCGCAAAGGCACTGCTTGCTCGCAAACGGCCTCGCGTCGACGCTATCGTTCTTTTCCCTCATCTATCTTCTCCTCATAAGTAAAAGCTTTTCCACGACAATTTTTTTTTTCACATTTCCTGTTGGTTTGCGGAAGTTAGCGCTAGGCATCCGATCAGTCCCAAGCTTCAAAACCATCGGGTCTGAGGGATCTACTGAGTCTCAGGATGAAGACGCATATGTTAACTAGCGATTCTATTAGTTGATATATCTTCTATTGGTTGTTCATTGTGAGAAAATTAATTGATTAAATGCGATATTTCTGATAATGCTGATCTTTTCAATATCTGAATCAGGGATATAAATGGAATTCCAACTCCGGCTTGTGTTGACAGCATCAACAGAATTCCTCTCGCAGAGATATCAACAAACACACCGTCCCCCTCTCTTGTGGTGGGGTTCAAATCAACAGGTTGTGAAAATAGCAGCAGTTCATGTTCCGGGGGCTTAACTATCAACAGGAGGGAATCGATTGATCACGGTTCCGGTTCAGGGACAACTTTTACTCTTCTAGAGAATGAAGTCGTGTTAGATTCTTGTAAAACTCCTATGAAACAACCAGAATGTTCAAATAAGATGGATTGCATTCAAGATGATGAATTTGATGAGTCCATTTTGGAAGAAATAGACGGTTTCTGCTTGCAGAAGTTTGCAGCAAAAGTTGAAAGGTCAGTTCCAAGTGGTGACATTCTTGCAGGTACGCAGCATGATAGTAATAGTAGTTCTTGTGATCCGTGCGCCAGTTTGGATTCTACCACTGTACATGACGGTGTTGTAAAGGACGGCACACCGGTCTCTGGGAGCGGTTTGGACTCTAGAGAAAATGATTTAGATACTTCTCAGCCTACACGAACTGGGGACATGACTGAGGAGTGCGGGAAATATTTGCAGTCTTTGAATGACAGGCAACGAGAAGCAGCTTGTAGTGATATTTCAATCCCTCTGATGATCGTTGCTGGTCCAGGAAGTGGAAAGGTTCCTCCCCATCACTCTGTCTTTCTCCAACATAGCACAATGCTTTTCTTGATATATTTGGTATGCTTCATTAATACCATATAATGTTTCTTCCATTGTTAGCGATGAATTTCTTGCTTTTAATTTCAGACTTCCACAATGGTTGGGCGTGTGTTAATGCTGATTAATGAGGTATAGCTTATTTTCCTCTCTGATATATCTGTTTCTGTGTTCTTTGTCTCCTTAACTTGGATTTTTTTTCCTTTCTTTTCTGTTCTCTCTGTCCTTCTAAATTAGTTTTCTAATTGCCTTGGTCAGTGATTACCCACTTTTGTTTTAATTTCTTATGCATTTAAAACTACGTCTAGGGAATTAGTCCGTCAAACATTCTGGCAATGACTTTTACTACAGCAGCAGCTTCTGAGATGAGAGATCGCATAGGAGCAGTGGCTGGAAAGGCAACAGCTAAGGAGCTCACAATCAGCACGTTCCACTCATTTTCCTTGCAACTTTGTCGATCACATGCAGAGAAGTATGCACACTCTTAGCTTAAAATGCAATTGATTCAAAATTAAGCAGCTGGCTCAGTAAACCTCCCTTTTCGTTATCCAAGGTTCTCTATGTTAAAGACATATTCTATATTAAATCTTTGCTACATAGCAAATGAATATGGATAATCACCATCACCAGAATCTTTTTTCTATTGAACACTCTATAATGATATACATTGGATGAATCCGTTTTGTTTTTGAAACATTAGGAAAGGGAAAATGCATAACTGAAAGTGTGGTTTGACTCACACCAAGTACCATATATATTTCTTGCTTTTGATGTATATTGGCTTGTTTGCATCATGATTTTAATCATCCTTCTATTTTAACTCTAAAATGCCAATCCTTGAACCAGTTTGGCATCCATTGTTTCTTTCCGTCCCTATTGCCCCCTTTTTATGTGGTCATTGAGACTGATCAGACTGTGTGAGGACTAAGATGTTGCTGATGTTATAGGTTAGGGCGCACACCAGAATTCCTAATATATGGACATGGGCAACAAAGAAGAGCAATTATTGAGGCTTTGAGATTATCAGAAAATGAGAAGAGTAGACAAAGCCATAATGCCTGCATACTTGGTGAAGATTCTAGTGGTATAACATCTCCACAATATTTTAAGGATAAGTCAAAGACATGGCTGAAGTTCGTGGCTAAGGTTGCTGTTCAATCAATGTTATTCATAAGGCGTTGCTGTGATTTTCAATTTAAATGCTAATAGATCTAGTATAAAGCCAGTGACTGCTATTATTATTGCCAAATTTGTTAACTGTCTTTTTTCTTCCTTCCCTTTAATTATCCTGTCAAACCCAATGCCCTTAGAGGTTCAAACGCTTCTTCTGCTTTTATGCAACTAGCTGTTCCTTTTTCATTTGGGGGTGGGTATGGAATATTTTTAATGGAAATCACCGCAGGTTTTTCAACATCAATGTGTGATAAAATGTCCGGTCTACTTGGCTTTGCCATATTAATAAAATTCTTATTTACTGTTGAAAACAAAGGTCAACTAGAATGCCTCCAAAGCAATCTTTATTGCTTTATTTATTTATTTTATAATTACATCAACATTTGGAAATATGTATATGCAATTTTTGACAAGGTATCTTGCAACAAAACTGCCAACATACAGCTAAAAAGGGCTAGGAGAGGAAGTCCGTGGGAATGGGTCAAAATTGACATCCACTGGAATCTCTCTCTCTCTCTCTCTATATATATATGTATTATATATAGATAGTGTGTGTGTGGCGTGAGTTGATATTACAATGCATTTAATTTACTCCAATTTCAGGCTAAAGCTTCTGGAAAGACTCCTGAACAATGCCGTGAAATGGGTGACGAAATAGGAGTAAGCTGTCAGATGACCGTTGTGGTTTTTTTGTACTTATGCTTACAGTTTTGTGATTCTGAGCTCTGGATTCAATTCAGGCTGCAATTCTTGGGAACTACAACAACATTCTAAGGTCTTGTAATGCTCTAGATTACCATGACCTTATCAGCTGCTCTGTAAAGCTGCTTACCAATTTTCCCCAAGGTTGATAATATCTGAACTAAATTTAACCAATGTCTGCCACTTCAGAAGTTACTTATGTTTTTGACGATGGCTTGCTCTTTCTTTCCAATCATAAGTGTTCAAGGAGTGTCAGGATTCCTGGAAAGCCATAGTAATAGATGAGTTTCAAGATACGAGTTCCATGCAATACAATCTTCTACAGCTTCTTGCATCTCATAACCGCATAACCATTGTTGGTGATGATGATCAGGTGTGCTTGCTATTTCTTTTACAACTGAAGTATTTGTTATGTGTTACTTCTGTCTGGTTTGTTGTTTGTTCGCTATTTGATTTATTTCTTTATTTCTTATTAGTTCTAAAGTGCAATAAAACCTGTCCTACTGCAGTCCATTTTTAGTTTTAATGGAGCTGACATTTCTGGATTTGACTCGTATCGCAAAGATTTTCCAAACCACAAAGAGGTTTGCCTTGTCCTTTCACTCATGGTTATTCCTTGATTATATTTACAGTATCTCTGGAAGTTTGTAGAACTAGAGTTGGATTTTATAAAAGGAGATTAAAGGCGGTGGTTGGGTTTTATTTTTTAACTCTGTTATACCATTATAATTCAGGTCAGACTTAGTAAAAACTATCGATCCACACGCTGTATCATTGAGGCTGCCTTGTCTCTTATACGGAATAATAGGAAGCGATGCCAGCTAAAAGACGTTCTTACTGATAATTCTTCTGGATCTAAGGTAATTTATTTATTTTATTCATCATATCAGAAAAATATTTTTGATGCAATTTGGTATTTATTTTGTGGCTGGCTGCTTAATTATGGGGCCCATAATGCACAGATAACTATCAAAGAATGTCACACTGAAGATGCACAATGTTCATTTGTTGTTGACAAAATCTTGGAAACTGCTTCTAATGGTTCTGCTTCTAACTGCTCTTATGAAAACATTGCAATCCTTTACCGGAGGCAGGTAACACTTAGCTGCCACAGTAAAAGTTTTTGTGACAGAACATTTTGATATCCACTGACTGATTATGTTCTAATGTTTTATGCTCTAGGTTTCGGGAAAAGCCTTCCAAATGGCTTTCCGTGAGAGGAAAATACCCTTTAATATTCATGGCGTTGCATTCTATAGGAAAAAGGTTTTGACATTTTTTTAGTTCACATAGGTTTTCTTCTGTATCATTTATTTTGGTTGATTATACTGAGGATGCATGTGGGGTCTCTCATTTAAGTTTGTTATCTACTATGATTTTTGTTAATTGTGTTGATATAATCTCTATTGTTGTGTGATGCTTGGTGCCATGTCTTGAAGAGGCATTCTTGCCTCATATAATTTCTTTAGCTTCCATAACGACTGGGTTATGGGAAATAAGATTTGGAAGTTTATAATTTGTTTCACATGGATGCCTTCCTGGGTTACAAAGATGTGATGCGTGTACTGGAAATCGCTGTCAGAAATGTTTTCATGTTGTTATGCTGATCTATATTTAGGTATTGTCATTACCCCCATGGAAGCTGTCAAAATTTGAGAATGAAGAAAACTTCCACATATATTATATGTATTGCAGTATTTTTGAATTTTTATTCGCACTTTAAACATGCACAACTATTTTAGGCATGATATCTAATTGTTGTATGATGCCATGATACTATCCCTGCCAGGAGGCTCCTTAATCTGATGGAAGAAAATATGTTCTTAGCTTTCATAGGATATTGAAGAAGCTGGATTTAATTATTTTCTTATATGTGTTTTTGATTTGTCTCTTATGAATTTTCTACTTCTAATAAAAAGAAAAGAGCAGATCTATCCATACACTGAAAATTTAAAGAAATGCTATAAATTTTTAGGCCTCTGAGAAATCTGTTTTTTATTTTACCTATAGATTGCATATGATTAGTTTCTGTTGGTAACCATCAACTATATTGCAGTTGATGATCTCAAGTGGTTTAAGACTAGAAATTACAGCTAGGCTCCTGTACAGTTGAAAGAAGTCTTGACATACATATATATTCTGGCAGATATATACAAAAATTTGTGTGCATGTGTGAATACTTGACACTGACTGTTTCTTTTAATGTTTGACCAAAAATATCGACTTGTGTTTTATGGGAACTCTATAATGTGATTTACTTTTGTTATTTTTTCTAGGAAACAAACCTCTGGTTTGTCATCAACTTTGCTTACTAAGAGTTTTTAACACCTTTGCATCTGTGTGCACGTGGGACCTAATTCTTGGCCTCTTTGTACAGCTTTCCTGCCTTTTTAGGTGCTAATGATTATGTTCATATGCTCGTGTCCTTTTATTTATCTGTTTTATAGAAATCATCAACATTTAACTCATCATTGTTCGGACATGCAGGCCAACAGATTTACTATAGTAATTTGGTTGTTGATTTAGCTCGTCTTGTGATAGGTAGTCAGAGCCATTATTTCTATGCTTAGAACAACGTTGCCTGCATGTGATGATGGCCCATATCGTCAGGTCTTCAAGGCTTTACTTCCTTTTGAGAAAGAGGAAAAGAAGAGGGTTTGTTTTATCATCCATGAGTGCATATTATTTTGTATTAAATATTATACATTAGATGTTCTCTTAACTCTTGTGACTGTGTGTGCAGTATGGGTGCTATTTGTCTTTTTTTTTTTCGTAGATGTGTTCGTTGTGTTATGGGGTGAAATACCTGACTTGTCTTTCTTTCCTGCAGGTAATTGACCATATTGACAAAATATCAACTATTAGAAAGTGCAGCTTTATATCAGCTGCCTCTGACATTTTCAGTGCAAAGATTTCCGGAACCTTCAAGAGGTTAGGTTAAACAAGTTTCTCTCAATTTTCTTACCTGAGATGGTAGCTAATTGTTTTTATTATGCATGTGTGTGTGTAGATTATCATAAGCGTCATTGATGCTGTCTGCTGCTTGAAGATTCACTATAAGAATTTCTATATAGTTGAATATGGTTACTGTTTATGGAAATTGGCATTTACAATGGGCAAGGGAGGAGAATGTCCCGATCAAAACCTATATAATCCTTGCCCATTGCTAGTCTATTTTGATTTATATGATCGTTTTCTTTGCTTGTGATGATATTGAAATTAAGAAGGGCTCATTTGGACACTTGGAGTATCTCAAAATTTTGTGAATATTAGTAAAATTGTTTGAATTAAGATATTTTATTGGGTGGTGCTACTCTAGCCCCTAGAGTGCTCCCCATATTGTGGGAGGGGATAACTAGCATTTAAAAAAAAAAAAATTTGAATATAAAAGTTGTATTGGTTTTTGTGTTTGGATAATGATTAGGTAATGATTAGATGAAAAAGTTGTAGATTTGAAATTGAAAAGTCTTTTGTGTTTGAACGATGCTTGGGAATGAAATTATGAGAAGTTTTGATAATTTTGTGTCTTATCTCTCTGTCCAAACAAGCCCTAAATTTTCCAGGATTTGAACTTTTACTCTAGGTTTTGAGGATTTGAAGAAATTTCTATGCCACTTGTTGCATGCACCAGAATGTTACTATAGCAGTGTGCCTCTTTTGAGAAGCATGGTAGTTAATCCTGAAGTTCCACAACTCTCTTAAACTGCAGAATCTCTCTTTCTCTCTCTCATAAACATGTGTATCAGCTTTTTGTGTCGATGTTGTATGATTATATACCACGTACATCCTCTTTATATATCCTGAAATCTGAGTGCATTTGATTATAGGAGTCAGCTTACCCAAGGACGCAAGGTGTTGTCAACACTTGAGATGTTATCAAAACTTGTTCACAGGGTAAATAGATTTGGCTTCACTGCAGAATCCTTGACTTGATTTTTATTATCAGATATGAGTAGTGTTTTTTATGTGGTGGCAATAAATGAAATAAACTAATTATCAGATATTTTTTTGTATCTTCTTTGGTGCAATGGTTTTCTGCCATTGTACTAAAGGGAGGGAATGTTCAAGAGTTTTTGAGTTCTTTTCAGCTTGCTAGAGAATAATTAGGAGTCTCTTTTGTATACCCCCTGTGTACATTGGCTTTGTCTAGTTGTATTCATTCAATAAAGATTATTACTTATTAAAAAAAAGAATCCAATATTTGTTTAACTATCATATTATTTCAATCTTGTGCAGTTAATAGAAAATTCTTCAATTTTCCTAGTTGTAATCTCCTTTACTTTTTCTTTCCTTAATTTGTGAAGAATCTCCAAGGATCCATCTCCTTCTTTGAAGATAAGGATTGATGCTTGCGTAATTTTTCGCTTTATAATGGTGTAATCTGGCCTGTTATCGGTATAGTTCCATTCTAGCAGTCAATTTGTTTCCCTTAATTCCAAGTAACGCCGCATATCAATGCTTACAGGAACAATCAATTTCAGCTGTTGTAACCTCAGTAGCAAACATGGTACCCCAGGTTTATCCTCCCTTTAAGTCTTTTAACTCATTTTTCTATGAAGTAGAAATATTTAATTTGTTTTGTAATGTGTGTGTGTGTGTGCTTTTCCTATAAAAGTATCTAACCTTCAAACTGGTTGTTACCAGTGGTCTTCCCTTATATTGATTTTATGAGCTGATTTTTAATAAAGGATGTGGAGAACAAAATTTCTTGGTCTTCCTTATCTGCTTCTCTTTTATTCCTGGCATTATAGCATCTTTTTCCATCTTTCACTTTTTTCTTACCCTTACATATTTAATATTAGCTGCAACTATTATATTTTGATGTGTTTACAAAAAACAGTTCTATTTTCATGTGGCAAATGTTATGAGTCTTCTGTTTACTTGAATATGTTTGCTGAGTAATCTTCACAAAAAATCGTTCTATTTTCATGTGGCAAATGTATGAGTCTTCTGTTTACTTGAATATGTTTGCTGAGTAATCTTCTTGTGAGCTTCGACGAATTACTTTCTACCAGTCTTGTTCTTTTCATGAGTGGTAATGAAATCTTTCACAACACGCATGCCTTTTATAGTCAAACATTTTGATACCATTCTTTTGACACTACTTACATCAATGTTTTATCTATTTTTAAGAAATTCCTGCTTGAGCAACGAGCAATTATTGATGTTGATGGGGGGAAATTGCTGAATGAAGACAATGACATAAGATCAGTAAGTATGGAGTTTTCATCTTGAAGTTTCAAATTAATTTGTCCTCGGTTAAAGTTGTTCATATATGCAGTTGGAATTTGGTCACATGTCCCTACAGGTTCTTCATTACTTACTGGATGATGTCTCTGAATTTATATCAACTAAATTTGTTGCTGTAGAAGAGGATATCGAAATTGTATCAAAAGAGAAAGGCTGTCTTTGTGTTCTCAAAGCTTTTATTGAGTTCATATCTGAGCGTGAGCAAGAAAATTTTCAATCCCGGAGACGAGATAATAAAAATTCTATCACATTGACTACCATTCATCAGGTCTATTCTTATCTGCTAGAGTACTGTTTTATTGGTCTTATTGTGGTGTTTGACAATATCCTTGGCTCAACGTTTTTTTAATCCATCTCTTATTTCTTGTGCAGTCAAAAGGCTTAGAATGGGATGTTGTTTTCATAGTTAAGGTACTTGACTTCATTGATTTTCTAGCTTGTTTGACATGCTACTTTTAACTAATGGCTTCCTTGTACATCATGATATCTCTTATTTTGACAAGTCATTTTTCCTTCCTAACACATGAAGATATTATAATATAGTTGAAGCCATTTCCCCTTGCATTAATGCTCAAACCAAAAGTGCAGGCAAATGATTCAGAAATTCCTTTGTTGCACGAATTTAATGGTATGGCCAAGGAAAATGGCACCTCGATTGAGGTAAATTTGTTCTTGCAATATTGATTTGTTTTTTTTTTCTTCTATGTATATTTTTTTAGTGGGATAGTCAAGTACGCTTGTTTTTTGTATTTTTAGGAGGAAAGGCGGCTTTTATATGTTGCGATGACTCGTGCTCGGAAAAAACTCTTCATCCTCTATGTTATGATGAATTCCAATTGGCAGGTTTTTGGCATGAAACATCTATAGGGTTGATCCTCAAATTTTCAACATTTCTGGAACTTACTACTTGCTAGTTTTTAAAATTTAAAGAATCTGACTTTATACCATTTCAAAATTATTATTTCTTTAAGTCAGTAATTGGTAAAATTTTGAAACTTGCTGGAAAATATTGGTATGTGTTTCTTATGATTTTTAGTATGTTAATATTGTTTCCCATTTGAGTAATAAAGTCTTCTTTTTTTAGATGATGCAACCATCAAGATTTCTCAAAGAAATTCCAGATCATCTTTGTGAGGTTCAGGTTTGTCATGCTGATCCTGCTCATAAGTTATTGTTTTGGTAGCAATAATAGAAAGGTTTTCACCTCATTATAGTATTACCATAAAGAGAATTTCATGGTTATGATGTCTTCCAGCATTTCATTTATATTGTTTCAAAATAAGTTGATCTAGAAACATGTGTTTGTTTTGAGATGGATGATTGGCTGTTAATTATGATGTCTTATGATTAAGCAAAATTTTCTTATAATGAAGCCATGTAACTTGTTAATTATTGAATCCTAGATATAAGGAGAAACACTTTGGAATTTGGTTTGTTCACATTGGCTATTCACATCATATATGAATCAACTGCAGTAGTACTTTCTTTTCATTATTCTTAATGGATGACTTGTTTACCCAGGCTGAACTCAGAGTGCAAGATTTACAAACAAAACAGGAACACATTCCAAATGGAACCACACGATTTTCTGTTAATATGCCAAGAGAAAAGGAAGTTTCTGAAGTGGACATGGTGCCAAATGATTTGCTAAATACTTGTCTTCATACGGATTTAAATGAAACAGTTGAGGCAAGCAATGGAAGCAGCTTCTTAAGAAGGTTCTCCTACCATTTATGATGGGTTATTTAACATTGTTTTAAAGTTTTTCAAATCCTCTAAGGTGCAAATAATTTCTTAAGGCTATCGGACTAGGAGAACTTTTCCTTGAATAACCTGACGTACACTTGCATGATACTCTTTGCCGAGGGCCTGTGCATTCACGGGATTAATCAAGACTTTGTTCTCAGACATCCGGTGCCAATAAAAAAAACTATGTTGTAACTGAACTTGATTCGTTGTTACTGTTTCAGATTCAGCGTGGAGGACAGATCAGTTATTTCCCACTTATTCCATCAATGGGCGAAGAAGCAAGCATTTCAGAATCCCAAGAGGTTGCTTGACAAGGTAACTTTTTGTTTCTCAAATTTTGTTTTGCAAGTACTGGGTAGTGTAGTAAATTTTGTTTTATATGGTATCTGAAGTAAAAAGTACATCTAGATAAAAAATTCAGTCATTCTTTTTGTCATTCTGTGTCCAAATATTCTTTATTTTTATTTTTTTTATATAATTAATAAAGTTTATTTAACTTCAAAATTGGGCATGGCCCGAGTACACGTGGTATATAAGAGAGATGCCGAATTATAGCCTAAGAACAAAAAAATAAAGACGCGTACAAGTCACAAAAATGACCTCTATCTAATACGCTAGTCTTAGCCCAAAGTAATAGTTTCGAAAAATGTGTCTCTAATTCCCTCCAATGAATGTTCACT
Organism: Platycarya strobilacea; assembly: GCA_036898215.1. Lineage (NCBI taxonomy): Eukaryota > Viridiplantae > Streptophyta > Magnoliopsida > Fagales > Juglandaceae > Platycarya > Platycarya strobilacea. Next base: position 7,163,357 of record CM072555.1, read on the forward strand.
ATTTTTGAAACATCTTCCATTCCTCTCATTCCATATAGACCACATAAAACATAAGGGTACCATCTTCCAAACATCCGTTACTTGACAATTTTCCCGTGCTTAACTCCAACATGCCAATAGGTCTGCCACCTTTTTGAGCATTGCCCAAACAATGTCCAGCTTTAAGAAGACAGTCTGTCAATTGTAATGGAGAAGAAGATGGTCTGTCAATTTTCCATCCCTTTTGCACATGAAGCACCAATCCATTATGAAGAAACCATGCTTCTTCAACTTGTCTATGGTCAGAATTTTACCATGAGAGGCCAGCCAACCACAGAAAGAAACTTTTAGGTCACTTTGCTCTTCCAAATGCACTTCCGAGGGAAGTTCTGAGAAGAGTGGGTACATAGCCATATATAAAGAACTAACTGAGAATTTCTTGTCCACAGCAGTTTGTCCTCCACGCCATATTCCAAATTCAGTGCATATAAGGTGCTGTAGAAATCAGAAATGTCTCCTACTTTTTAATCTTGAACTGCTTTGGTAAATGACACATTCCACCGCAGCAAGAGTCCATGTAATCAGCAATAGAGGCTTCTTTATGCAATGCAATTCTGAAAAGAGAAGTAAAAACCTCCTTTAAAGCTGCATCACCACACCAAACATCAACTCAGAATCTCTATTTCCCACCCCGCCACAAAACTATAATTATGAAGGAGATCCTCCCATCCCTTCCTAATAAATTCCCATACGCCCACACTATACGATCCTCCCCCTTCATTAGAAATCCAACCTCCCCAAGTACTTCCAAATTTAGCATCAACCACAGTCCTCCATAAAGCCTCGCTTTCATGATAGTACCGCCACAACCAGTTCCCAAGTAAGGCCTATTGAAAATACTCAGCTTTCTAATTCCCAGACCTCCACAAGCTAGGAGAGTGCAAATCTTGTCTCATTTAATCAGGTGAAATTTTTTCTTGTCCTCCAATCCGCCCCACAAGAAAGCACGGAAATTTTTTTCCATCCTATTTGCCACACCAGCTGGGATTGGGAGTAATGAAAAGAAGTACGCATGTAGGTTAGATAACGTGCTCAATATAGGAAGAAACTTGACCATTTATTTACATCCTTTTCTCTATCATGCCATATTAATTCATTTAAGTGACATAATTATATGAGTGCTTTAGGTTGACATGTTATTAACAGGTTTCAACAATGTTAGGAAATTTGATATGCATGGAATCAAGTAGTTTTGATGGTGATTAAGGTAACATAGGATGTTTGATTTTAATGCTGAAGGTATATGATGATGGTAATGTAAGTTCCAGACGAAGATGTTCTTGACATTGAGTTAAATTTTATAAATTTGTTGAGATTAGTTATTGTAAAATTATCTATATTTATATGAGTAAGAAGTCTCATGCATAATACTGATAATTAGATGAATTAAATTCGGTATAACGTTGACTTCTGCATATTTTTTGTTCTAGTGTTACTTTTTTTGCTAGTAACCAAATAATTTCTTAAAGCATAAAATGCATAGCCCAAGTACACAAGACACATACAAGAAGAATACTGAATCAAAATTAAAAAAAAAAAAAAGGATGCAAGGAACTCAAGAAAACCTAATGCTAGTTTGGGAACACTAGTGGTCTCAAGTATTCTTAGATATTCTAATATATTTCCTATTATACTTTTGCTCTCTCAATTTTCAAATCCCAATATAACATTTTACGTTTTACTGTTATTCACAAACCATTTCACTACCATTGAGAGATATTCTTAGGGCTTGTTTGGAAAGTGAGATGATCTCATTTCATCTCATCTCATATCAAAATTCTCGTAATTTACTTCCCAAACATATGTTAAATAAACATTTTACCTTCAAATTTCTCATCTAAATCATTTTCTAATTATTACAACTTTATAATACTCCCAAACAAAATACAAAAAATAATACTAAGTTTTCAAATTTCCAAACAAAAATAATATTAAACAATTATATTCAAACAGAATTTTAACTTTGTAATATTTTTATTATACTTTATCTATCTCATTTCCCAAAACCGAATAAACATCTTAACTCAAACTATTTTACTAGCATTCACATAATTCTCATCTCATTACCCAAGCACATCCCCCAAGTGTCCAAACGAGCCCTCAGTCTATTTAAATCTATAACTGTCCAAAGAAGTAGAGTATTGAAAGAGGAAAGTTTTAATATCGTCCAGTCATGGTCTTCTACATTCCTATTATTTCTTCCCCTCTGAATTCAACTCACTAGGTTGATTTATTGTTCAAGTTTTAACATAAGTGGTTGATAATGTTTCTATTAGTTAGATAGGAAATGAGCATGTGCTCGGCACTTCTAAAATTCATATTTTCAGTCAGTGATCATTGAAGTGCAAACAAAATGGAAGTGTGACTACTGACTTATGTCACTTGGTGGTATTTATAGGTGGGCTTTGTAATTGATGAACGCCTAAGAGCCAAGAAAAACAAACACAAGGTCATATAGTTTCTCCGATTATATTTTTTCCTCAGCTGCCTAGTTATATTTTACTACAAGTTATTATTTGTCTGCTTTTTACCATGCTCCCCTTCTATGCAGTAAGAATCATGCATTGTGTTCTGCACTTCTAACACATACCATTCCTGGTAAAATGTAGCACTACGATTTCTTTACTTATCCTGAAGGGCTCAACCTTAGCTATACTAACAGAATTTTCCCTCAAATTATTTTCTAGTAGCATTAGATTGAACACTGTATTTAAGGAGGTAACTGAAATGTCTAAGAGCATGTTTGAGATTGCGTTTCAAAGTTTTAAAAGTACTTTTAAGTAGTTAAAAGTACTTTTAAAGAAAAATGAGTTGTTTGGGTAACTTTATTAAAAGCGTTTTAGTCGGTTGAAAAAACTAAAAATCAGTTCTTTCAATAAGTACAAAATTAGAGTTTTTATCAAAAAGCTCCTGCAGATAACTATATATTTTTAAAAAACTACCGTAACTAATTCTAAAAGTGTTTTAGATATATGGATCCCAAACAGTAAATAGCTTTTTAGTAGTAGAGCTTATTACATTAAGTTTTAAGCTATAAGCCTTAAGTTAAAAGTAATATTTCTCACCGCAATCCCAAACATGTACTAAATCTTTCAATGTTTTTTATTTGTTTTAATTATGAAATTATATAGAGTGTTTGCTAAAGGCCATTTTACGGATTAACAACTGAAGAGCAGGCTAGAGAAGCCTATTTACTTATATCATGCTTATACTTAAACAATAAATTGGCATATTTGCAATGTATAATTAAGTTTGGTTGAAGTAAATATTTCTTCTTTGAAAAAATAGGAAACTATGTCCGTGGCTTGAAAATTCGCTGTTAAATTGGTCCTAATGTTTTCCCAGAAATGTCGTATTGTTCTTTATGTTTTGTGCTGCCCTTTGGTGTGACTGAATTGACTTTAATGCTGTGGCATATTTTTTAAGTGCAGCATGATTCAAAACTAAAAAGCTTTAAGTAGGAACCAGTAAAAGTCATGACTAACTCTAACAGGGTGATCCTTCTGTTTACAACAAAGCTTTGTTGGCCTTATCTTGCTGCAATGTTGACATTTTTCGATGTTTAAATTCTATTAGAGTATCTTTTCGTATATATTTATTTTGATTTGTGGTTCCCATTTCTTTTTACATCAAGGTAGAATTCAGTTAAAAGTTTATTAACGTATTTTCATCCTGTTTTCTTTGTTAGAACACTTGATAGGCGTTTTTCTTACATACATCATGTGTACTTGGATTGCACCTTTTTTAGTTCTTGTTACTTATTAAATATTTATATGTATATATGTTTGTATATGGCAGGATGTTCTTAGTGCGCTTAAATTGTGCCTAAGCTGTGATGAAGCATTTCAATATGCAGAATATGTAAGTATATTCGCTGGTTCTCAGAAGTATGCTGTGGCCTATAATTTAGGATAATATTAATGGGTGGCTTCAGCGTTATACAATGCTTCACTATTCATAGCAGCTACTTGTTGCACTGAAAAAGAATACTTTGATTGTCATTCTTGTTAAAGTTTTATATGTTGTTAATATATGTAGGCATGTTTCTTTTTTCATTAGGTTTTGAGATGGGAGCAAATCCCTGCGGATAAGCGTGCCCATTTAATGAGGGAAAAGCAGGTTTGATATTTCACTTATAATTAGCTGTATTTCTCCACCTTTGACTGCAAAGTCACTTTTTTTTTTTTTTTGGTTTTGGTTTTTCCTTTTCTCACTCAATTAACTTTCTGATTGAGTCAATGATTCTAAGAAGTGATCTAGAATCTTTTAGCATATTTTTTACAGGGTAGACGGCTTATTTAGGGCTGATAAACCTTCTTGTACTAAAAACCATTAAAGAACTATGTTTAAAATCCAATATGTACTTGCCGTTGTTATCGATCTATGATATACATATATTTTCCCTTTCAGGAGCACTTCCAAAAACTAAGGATTGAGAAGTCGATGGGTACATCCGCACCAACATGTAAACAGGTAAGTGTCTAATATTTTTCTTATTTTTAAGCTGTGCAAAACGATGAAATAATCAAGATTTAGGGGATGTTTGGATGATGAGATGAGATGAGAATTGTAGTTGTGAAATGATTTGAGTAATAGTGAAATAATTTGAGGTAAGATGTTCTATTGGATTTTGTGAAAATAGAGAGAAAAGTTGAATTAAAATATTGTTAAAATTAGTATTGATTTTTTGAAATTTAATATAGTGATATTGTTTTTGTGTTTTTTTTTTGAAAGGTTGGAAAAATTGTAATAATTAGATTGAAAAATTGATTTGAAATTGCGAAGTATTTGTGTTTGAATGATAGATATTTAGGAAGCAAATTTTAAAAAATTTTGAGATGGAATAAGGTGAGATAATCTCATTTTCTAAATAAATCCTTACTTTATAGCACTTTGAGAAGTGTCTTGCGCTCATATGATACCATTTAGTTTTGGTTCCATTCTAGGAAGTTTAGGCTCGGGCCATAAGGCTATAAAATTCCCAGCCTAATTACATATCGTCTTCCTGTGTGATTGTGTACGGCCGTGAAACTCATCATTCGTTTGTTACGTTGTCAATGGCAGATCTCTTATTTGCAAAATTTGGGATGCACTATCACCCCTACGTCACGCCTCCATGCTTCTCATTTGATTGAGCAGTACAAATCATTGTGATTATTGGTTCATTAAGGTCATCACCATATTAGTAAACGTCTCTAAACTGTGGTTGATGATGCTGTGTTTACTTGTATATACTATATGATGGATTGTGCTAGGTTTTGATTATTGGGTGCTTTAATGTTATAAAATTGTTATTTGGGTATAGAAATAGTTTCATTTTATCTTATTTTATCATTACAATTTTCTTAAATTTTCATACGAGGTATAATAAAACAATTTAACTTCTTCAAATTATATTAAAAAATAATATTTTAAGAATATTTTATCCATTTTTTTTAACCATCTCATTTCATCTTATCCAAACGAGACCTAAAAATGGAGTTATACTGGTAATGATATGTCCTACAAAAGGTTTCCAAGATCAGAAGCACATCTAGCTTCCAAAATCAGTCAAATGGAGAGTCATATTGGCAAGTGGAGCATTTACTCGTTCTGCAATGGGTATTAAGAGATGCTTTGAGTTAATGGGGTTTCATTGGAAGATTAAGGTCCGGTTTGCTTATAGGAATGAAATCAAAAATTAAAAATGTATTTTAAATATATTATTATATTTTTTTAAATTTTAAAATGCTTTTTTTAAATCTTAAAATAAAATTAATATTAAAAATATATATTTTTTATTTTCTTTTTAATTTTTATCTCAGACCTAAGAGGATGCGGCAGGGTTGGGGCATCTTGTGACCATCTCTTCGTACCAATGGCTCCTGCACCTCTAGTTATTTTTCCCCTCTCTGCCCCCTATATTTTCCGTGACACTAAACGAGAGATCTGAATCGCGAAACGCATAAAAAGGCCAAAAAAAAGGGCCTAACACCTCCCGAAAAATGCAGGATAAAAATGGGTAAAAAGGGTATGGAGCTGAGACAGACAGGAAACGTTTTTTTTTTTTTTTAAAAAAGAATTGGTATGGAACCGAGTAATTGAATACAAGTCACTACAACAGTTTTGAATGAACCACTCGGTTTTTTTTTCCCCAAAAAATAGGGAATTTTCCACCACCAAAGTGAGTCCCCCGCTCTTATAGTCCTGGAATGGATTCAAGATTGTATTTTTGAGAAGGGGAGGCTTCATCTGGCTGCCCATCTTGCAATTTTGGCTTTTTCATGGCATCAAGAGTTTCCAAATATGTGTAGGAAGCATTACGATTTGATGCAATGCCAGGACTGCTAATTCTGCTGGCAAGGAATCGGCGAATCAAGCCCCTCAGGAATGGGGCCATGGTGTCTGGCTCATATTCCAAATAGTACATAATTCCTCCCATACAGATACAAAATAGAAACACCTGTCACATTTGAAAACGTATCAACTTTAAGTGTCTGGTATGAAAGAAAACAAAATGTTTCAGCTACTGAAGATGGCAATATGTTTTGGTTTACGCAAGAAAAGAGGCAATACCTCAGCATTCCTAATATCTGGAAGCAGGTGGCGGTTCACTAAGATATACCACAACGAGTCTCCAGCTCGGGGAAGAACATATAAAGCAAGTTCACTCCGTCTAGCTTTTTTCTCCAACAGTACGGAAAGAGCAGCTAGACCACCTGCGATCCAATATACAAGCTTGTGGTCTTTTGATGAGACTTTTCTATGCATACATATAACTCCCTTGCATTGCCCAAGCATCACACGATTTAAAACATGGTCATGCAGATTTAATCGACATGTGGAGAAAGATTAAGAGACAGGTACCTGAAAAATCCCCACAAAAGCTGAAAGGAATGCTGTTGACCGAACAGCCCCCTTAACAGCAAACCCGCAGGTACGAGCAGGAGCATCTAAGAACTACAAAGGCATTAGGCAAATATCAATGATATTTCCAGAGGCATAATATGTCATCCATGGCTGGTCTAAACAGAGAAAATCCCTCTTAAATTCAAGAAAAGGCAATATGTTTATGTTCATTGCCTTGAAATGATGTGTTACTTTGTCCTGGTTCCAATCATTGGAATCTAGTACATCTAGATCAGTTACCATGCCACATAACATGTGCAAAACCAATCAAACACAAGGAACAGGGAAGTTCACATTAGCAAGACTATCAGGATTGCTGCGTTTCTATTCTCAGAGATGATATCACAATGAGAATCATTTTACTCTACTTGGACGACCAAGTGCATGCATGTTCACTAGTGCATGAGCTTGGGAAAGGAAATGCCAAGCCTCGCATGGCAGATGTATGGAATATCAATAACAGTAGAAAATAAAAAATGGAGAGTTCTTTCTTCTCTTTTCCCCCTTTCCTTTTGAATGAGAAGGTTTAAGGTCTAGGAAATATGCCAATTCCAAATAAGATTGAGAATACAGGACTTAATTTTTTCCAATTACATTTCAAACTAATAGCAATATTTTTTTGCCTAGTTTCATTCGATCAATAAAGATTCTTACTTGTAAAAAAAGAAAAAAAATAAATCATGCAGCAGCAGTGCAGAAACTAAGATTCCAAGCAGTCAGGATAAATTTCATTTTACCATCATTTTTCCTATCATCCTCTCATCATCCCATGATGTGACATTAGATAATTGAACATTATTTATTATATCCACTTATGAACCTATCATTTAATGCCACATCATGGGATGATGAATATATTTTTTCTTTCAATTATTACGTAGATAAAGGTAAAGCAGAAGAATGATCTTTGTCCCTGTAGCGTCAAAGTACTTTATCACTAGCAGTACAACTTGAAATGAATGGAGATAGCTGCAGTGAAGTTTTAGTTATAGACCAATAATGTCTACGAACATAGTTATGAGCAAAAGTAAGTGACTGGTAGTGTGAACGAAGATGGAGAAGCAGAGAAGATGGTGCTGTCAATTGAAGTATTGACAGGAAGTGGCAACATCCCTAAGTAGGAAATGGCAGCAATGGTGCTGTCAATGAAAAAACATATTGTGGTTTGTGCTACTAGAGATTGAAAGTAGAGGTAAAATAAACTTGAGAGTGAAGAATGTACCTTTTGTAGATGCAAAACAACAAATGGTACAAAGGTCAAAGAGAAGTAAAGTGGAAATGTTTTCCTGAACGTGGCTGATGCTGCATTTGCATTGTGAGCTAAACAGGAGTTTGTGTCTGGGTGAATAACAGAACAAGGAACAATGGAGGGAAACTCTTCCAACTTTACACAGTTGGAATTCCTTCTGTCAGATAAGTATGCAGAAAGTGAGACCACATCCACAGGGTAACCTCTACAGCTGTCCCTCACTGCCTTGTATACAGGCTGCGCGACAGGACCAGTCTTCTGGATGAAGTCTTGATATGCTTTCGGCAAGCTCTCAGGACGCATTACAAAGACATACATAACCTGATATGCAAAAGAAAGGCAACTCATGAAAATATATTTTGATAGCATAGAAGAGTTAAGAAATTCAAATCATATTGAGCATGTCAAAAGAAGCAGTATTGCAATATGTTTTAAAAGGTGAATGAGCTTGCCGACATGCAACTTAAAAGTGAGTAAAAAAGACAATAGAACAAGTCAATTGAGCTAGCCAATGAGCTGTAGCTCAACTGGTATCTCCTACCCACAAGAATATGGGCCACAAATAGTTATGAGTTCAACAGCCACCATGCATGTGTGCAGCTAATCAATCAAGAATTGAGAGAGAGAGAGAACAGATTGTGAAGAAAGAATTTACTAGTTTGCATCATAACAGGAAGTCTGAAGTTCTTTCTGGATTAGTTACCATACTTCTCACTCAAAGATGGAAAATCTTCACCAACTTTTTGATGCCCCCAACTTTAGATGAATACAATATATGAACTAAATTTGCACTTCCTCACTTTATAACTTTGCAAACAATTTTTATATTTATTTTTTATGAGTAACATTAGCATACAACTTAAGCTTAACTCAGAGACAAGTTTCAGCTAAATCCCCCAACACATGATCACACAGCATTAGAGTATACTTCACCCATTGCAAACTACTTCAATGGGCAACATCAATCCTATACCACTTAGGTACACTACACTCAAAGCAACAAAGACTCTGACTATCCAGCAGACTTGGTCATCAATCATAACTTCTTTTTTTTTCTATGTAATAAAGATAAATTTTATTCCAAATAAATAGGCATGGCCCATGTACACAGGCAGTATACAATGAGAAACACCTATTTACTAGCTGAAGCTGAAAAACTAAATCAAAACATTACCATCATTCCCATTCCTTACAAGATTTTTCACCTAAAAGTAAAATGTGCTACAAAAAAACTCCCTAATTTACCCTAATGAATGTTCAAGATTATCAAAATATCTCACGTTCCTTTCAACCAAAGACACCAAAATAAGCACAAGGGAATCATCTTCATAGCTGCAGAGCAGAAACCTCTCCCCACAATGCCTGGCCAGATTGTAAGAAGATCCAACACATGCAAAGGCTTCACCCAGAAAATTCCAGCCATAATCGAAATATCATTCCATAACGTATGCCACCTCGCAATGAATGAAAAGGTGATCGATAGACTCACCATCCTTCTTACACAAGAAACACCAATCAGCCATCTGAACACCTCTTTTCCTCAAATTATCAGTGGTCAGAATTTTACTAAGAGACTAGCCAACAAAAAAAAAAAAAAAACCTTGCTAGGCACCTTAGCTCTTAGTTTCCCAAAGAAATAGGATGGCGCAGATCCCTCTCTCCAGTTAAGTACCTACCCATGAGATTAATGACCCCATGACTGGTAAGTGCTTTGTAATAAGAGCTCACAGTAAATCTGGAATTATTAGTGTGAACCAGAGCAAGCTGTCCACCCTGTTCTAATCTGTCTTCTCATATAATCTTTCCAAAAAATCTGAAACTTTATTGACTTTCCAATCCAGAATATCTCTAGAAAACTGAAGGTAGTACGACTCAGCCACAACAGCCTCTTTATGTCTAGCAATCCTGAAAAGGTTAGGGAAGACAACCTTTAGAGGAGAATTAGCACACCATATGTCATGCCAAATTGGATCTTAGCCCCATTACCCACTTTAAGAATAGTATGCTTTACAAAATCCCCCCATTCCAACTGAATAGACTTTCACAATCTCACCCCGAACAGAAGATTAATCTGCCTCTTTAACATCTGTTGACGCCATTAAAGCAGATTAGAAGGGAGCTTCACAAGAAGAGGAAACCCCATTAGACAAATTATCCTTTCTGAAATCTTTACTTCTAAGAACCTTATCAACACGGTTTAAAGGACCCCCTCTGATTTCAGGAGCAAAAACAGATGAGCTTGACGCCATCAAATTTCTCAACATCCTTACGAAACCAATCCAACCATTGCCTTTGTCGCCTTCAGTTATAACAATGATTCCCCTACCTGAACCGAGCCTCACTCAGTGAGTTTCAGAAACTTACTTGAGAATTATGGCTAACTTGAGTCAAGAACACCCTGCTACCATCCCTTCTGGTTTGGTAAGGAACCTTGTTACTTGAGACCCTCAAACAATCCTCCACTGCCTTAACCAACCAGACTACCACATCCCTACTGACATACAGAGCCTTAGTGAACTTCCAACATCTCTCTACTAAGCAGGAGTTTCCCCCCCTTCATCTAATCGCAAACTGCTTTTCTTCTATCCAAACATTATACTATCGTAAACTGATGCCAAAACCCAAAAGAAAGAAAGAGGCGAAACAAAAGCAAAAGAGGAACCGGAAAGAAAGAACAGGGAAAAAGATGAGAAAGGAGAGGGCTAGAAGGGAAGAGAAAGGGAGTTATCTCTGACGAGAAGCGCTAGAGATGGGAAGACGATAAGTCATGGAGAAGTGAGAGAGTCAAGGTTTTTTTAAAAGTCATGACACTTTCTTCTTAACAATAATAAGATGTAAGCTAGATTTTATATTGGTTTGGATAGATTTTCTTCGCTTTGATTTTGGTTCCACTTATGTGTGTATATGCTTTTGAAACATCGAAAAATCGAGAAAGGAGAGAACTGGCACGGCTGAAGGGTGGCAGAAAGGGTGGCATAGCCGCACACAGAGAAAGAGAGAATGGATGGACGCACCAAGACTAGACTATCAATCATCACTACTTCCATACTCTATTTGGAAGCCATTTCACATGCCATAGTATATTGAGAACATGAAACTGGTTTTAATATTTTTCTCAAGTTAATTACATCGTTATAAGTCAAAATGAACTTTATGGTACCTGTGCACAAGCCAAAGCAAACAACAAAGAATCTCCATGCCTCCAATGGCTTCCCCAAAGGTGAAACTTGTTCTTAGACTTAGCAGAATTATAAGCACACTGACAAGATAAGAAATAAAATCATTAGACTGGCTTGCATCCACACAAGAACAAGCAAGCATAAAAGCAAATAAAAAAAATAATAATAATGACTTTCTTAAGATGAAAATTAATTAGGTCATATGGCATTTATTCACATGCCTGAGCTACCCTAGCCAGAAGATATAAAGCAAGTGTACGCCTCCTGTTAGAATCCTCTAAGGCTAAAATAGACAGGCCAGCAACTGAACCTGCTAAAATGCTGCTCCATCATCACCTTAAACGAAGTCATAAATATGAATATAACTTCAAGGCATCACAAAGTAAAATAAAAGAAGTATCAAGAGTGACTTAAGATGGAAATAATCAAATAGTGGGATTGAATGTGCAAACTTACGCATTGAATGGCGTCTCTTTCTTTCTCAACTTTTTCAACAAACATCTAAGGGCATGATAAGATCCAGTGAATCCACCAAAAAATAATCCGATACGGCACGCTTCCTCTCTTACTATTAGATCTTTTTCCGAGACAAGTTGCTGCAAACAAAACAGCATTATCACAAATCGTCCTTGATAACATTCTCAAAGAATACCCTCACCGATGCACATCAATTATTTATTGATTGCACTTCTATTGCGTAATTTTTTAACAAATCAATGAATAAGAAGACAAGTTCTAATATGTATTTCATCACGCAGTCCCAAATACTTGAAGAAACCACTGTAAAAAGCAAAAAGCATCAACTAGATTTTATGTTTTTTCTTTTTACACAAAACAAAAAGATCTACGTCTTGATGTCAAACTTTGAACGTGTTTTGGCTATATTTTCGAATCCCTAATTGAAATCAACTTCATGACGAATCACTCGCAAGCCAACCCAGTATACAACAACAATAACGAAATGATGCAGATAATGCCGATGATTATGGAAGATTCAAAGCTGGAGCTCTGACCTTGAGATCGAGGAGGGAGGAGTAAGACTGGCGACGAGCGAGCTTGAAAGCGCGGAGGAGGATCCCGATGCCGACGCGTACGCCGTAGGAGAGGAGGAAGCTCTGGCATAGGTTGCCGATGGCGTTAGCCACACACGACGGCTCGTCTACGGCGTGGTCGCAGGGCGGGCAATGCTGATGGTGCTGCTGCTGGTGGGCACCACGCGCGGCCCCGGCCTTGCGCTGGCGGCGCTGGAGCTCCTCGATAGCCTCACGGAGGCGGTCTTCAGCCTCCCGGAGCCGGCGTTCTGCGTCAACGTTATCCTGCAGAGGTGGCGATGGCGGAGACGCTGATGCCATTTTCGTCCGAGAGAAAGTGACAAGAAACGGAGGTTGGTTACGTTTTGTTTTTTAGCTAATCAACAGGTTTGCTACTTTATGGAGTCATTTATTTTATTTTTTATTCAGCAGAGAGAGAGAGAGTAGCTTTCCATTTTATTTTATTTTATCTGGGAGGGTGAAGGCTTTAACAGGACTTTTTAAGTATTAGGGAATTAGTATTCATCTTATTAAAATAAATTATTAAATTTTAATAAAAAAATATATAAATTTACACATATATTAAAAATAAATTTTCTTATTTAATTAAATATAACAAAAAAATATATATGAAAAATAATATAAAAATATTTTTTGCTTAACTTTTAAATAATAAATTATGATAAAAAAATTTTAATAAATGTGTAAATTTATATTTTTTATTAAAATTTAATAATTTATTTTGATGAGACTAATATTAATATCTTAGACTCATTTTTTTTTGCACCAAAAGAACTTACTCCTAATAAATTCTTCATTTTATCATTTAAAATATATTATTAATTTTTTATATGTATTGACTTTTATATATCATTTATCAATATATCTATTTTTTTTATTATATAAATATTTCTTTTTTAAAAATTTTTTTTAAACATCTTCTCTATTAATAAATTTATAATATCCATAAATATTTTTAAATCTGCAACATATTATTATATACAATATAAGATAATTCAGTCCTATACACATAACATAAAAATATATAAGTCAAATAAAAATTAAAAATAAAGTCAAAATATGAATAAATTGAATAAATAATATATTCAAGATATTTTTTAGAAAAAATAAAATAAAAGCATTTTAAATGATGAACAATAAAAAGAATTTGTATTAAAATGTAAGAGTAAATAGAAATGAAAGAGTCAATGAAGTATAAATGATTAAAAATTGTTTCAATGGTGAATAGTAACTAGCTAGACGTAAAGTATTACTGTAACAATTTGTATTTTACACGTTCTTTTACGTAATCCGATGGAGCTTATTTTATGAACAATTATTCAAATAATTTATATTTTTTGTATTATACGCAAGCCGTTGAAAGTGCTCTAAGGACATCTGGATAATATAAATTTAGGAAACATGCTTTGCCGCTCCCCCCAATTTGAAACTTAACGATTAAATAAATATTATTGATTATTTTATAACATTTTGATTTTTTTATTTTCTTAAAATATTTAAGTATATATAAAAAATGATATAAAACAAATAACAAATAACAAATAACAAAAAAAATTATTTGTACTAACGATGCAATAGGGCAATACACTACAATAGTGACTGCAGCATTGTCCTAAACTTAAATAAAATATAATGAGAGGAGATTTGTTGAAATACAAATTAAAAATTAAATAAAACATTAATTTCTAATATTATTATTATTTTAAAATTTTAAAATTAAACTATTTATTATATTTTATATAAGAATTAAAAAATTATAATAATATTTATTATTATTATAATTTTTCTCTATCTAACTTTTTATTTTTATTTTTAATTATATTTAAATATGTATTTGAATGGTGTCTAATTAAGTAGTATATAAATTAAAGATATATTCTATTCTCTAATGTGTGTAAAATATACAATTCATATCACTTAAGTTATTTAATTAAAAACTTTTAATTTTAAAATATATATTTAATATTAATTATAATATATAATCGCTTTATTAGATGTGATCTAACAGAATTTTTTAAATAAGAAAAATCATACTCATTATTTATTTATTTTTATCATCTTCTCATTATTCTTTAATGTGATATTAAATAATAAGATCACAAATAAAATAAAAGAAATAGTCTTTAATCATTTAATTTTATATCATAAAATTAAAAAAAAAATGATAAAAAAAAGGAATGATATTAGCATTACTCTTTAAATAAAATTATAAAAATAAAAGAAAATTAATACTCGTGCATAATTTTGCACAAAAATTAGGCAAAACATTTGTTACTATGTTTTATATTTCAACTTCTTAAAACATTTATCGGAAAAAACTATTGCCATATGTCAAGCAATTGCGTAGCGTCTTGCCGTCTTCAATCAATCAAATGACCAAATTCACCGATGTGGCCCAGCAAATTATCGTGGTTTTTTTCTTTACATACTTTTTTTAATATATTTTAAAACAAACTATAAATATTACTAAATAAAAAAAAAAATGTATCTAAATTCATTATCGACCGAGATACTAGGGACAATTGCTGGGCTACATCGGTGAGTTTGGCCATTTGCTGGGCTAAGCATAGTACGACGTTGGAAGAGCGTCCCTTCTAATAGCATATTTTACAGAGCCAGGTACAGGCACGGCGCCGTTGCTTTTGCTAGGGAGCCCTCGCGATTATGTTAGATCTAGTTAGTTTTTTTTAAATATTTTATTTTTTCTTATTTTAAATTTATTATTATATTTTTTTAAAATTTTATATAAAATAAAATAAATTATTCAACTTTTCAAAATTTGAAATTCTAAAACAAATTTTTTAAATTTTAAAACAAAATTAATATTAAAAATATATATTATTTTGTATTTCATATCATTTTATTTTTGCAAACAAACTAAACTTTGAAGGGATATGATAGCATTTTTCTTATCTTATTCTCCATCGCCCTGTTAAAATCTCCAAGTTATAATGATTTTGTCGCCTTTCTTACCAGTTGGCTTGGCTAGTGTATAAATAGTAAATACTGACTATCTAGATGAATCCATTTTATTTAAATTTTCATGCAAAATTGAAAATATTATTCAACATATTCTATATTATACATCACGTATTTTTTATTTTTTCATTAAATATTTAGTATATAGATAATAAGTACAAGAATTTAATTAGTTTAAAAAGAATAAATCTCAAAAAAGTTTTTATTTTTATTTTTTAAATGTATCGTATGTAATGAGAAGAATGTAGCAAAGCTCAATTTTTTATATATAAACCGCAGGCTAGCTTCTAGCTACTCATGATCTTCCGTAATCTAACTAGTAACTAAATTATCTGGGGTTCCTCCACATTTTTTTATCTCCATTAGTAGCTTTTAATTGTAGGTGATAATTATGCACTCTCAAGTTACTACTAAAAAAAAAAAAAAAGGTTTTTGTGGCCATGTAAATTTGTAATTGTGACTAAATAACTATTTATAATTAATTTTTAATATAAATAATTATTTGATTATAATTAAATAATTATAAATAAATAATTTTTTTGTAGTGAGATCAAAAAATGGTAAATTAATTTGAGTATTTGTTACAATGCTGATGATTGCACGTTATTGAAAAAATATATATTTGTATTATTTTTGATAAAAATAATTATTTATTATAAAAATAAATTTATTTTAATAAAAAATAATTAATCATAAATAAATAATTTTGTGACGGGCCAACAGATAATAAAGGCAATCATGTCATGTGCAAGAGCGAGTTGCTCTAATTAGTCCATTTGTGTTTGCGTGCAGAGATCATGTCAATACAATGAAAAGGAAAGATCGACGGCGCTTCCTCACTTGGCGGTGCCGTTCCGTAGGGGAAAAATATCCAACGACACTGCGTGGTCGCTCTCTTCTGGCCGTCATCATGAAGACCTTTTGCTCAAAAAGAAAGATTTGTTTATGAACGAAAAATCAAACTGAATATAACAAAATATACAAAATCCGACGGCTTATTTTCATCTCTTAACTTTTCTAACAACAAATGAACAGTTTCATACTTGGGAAGGAATCTAAGAGTTATTTCCAGTTTTCTTCGAAGCACTTTTGTTGTCTTGCCACGATGCTTCCCATTGCTTGTCATAGAAGAAGGTAGCCTCATCGTCAAGCCTTTTCAGATTCTCCAAGTCTTGGGTTCGCCGGAAGAGCATCACGCCGATGACCGTCACTAAGAGTCCGGCCTTGCATATGAAATTTCCAGTTTGGCCTACTACATCGAACCCTGTCAATGCATCTACTAAGTATGCCATGAAGAACCCTACCATTGCAGCTCGACCTACAACATGAAAACTTTTCATTGCGATATTTTCAGAGACTTTGAATAATGGGAATGTGAAGTGCTAAAGCCTAAAGGTTTTGGTTATAACCATTGAGGAGCTCGGCTTCTGGGAGATGAGATCTACTCAGCCATGCCCACCAAGGAATGATAGAACTCCGGAATAGCACTGGTTCTTCATTTGTTGATGCTTCTGGATACAATTCAAGAAACTTCCTTCTCCTAGCTTCTGCAACGCCAACATATTTGGAACATTAAAGGAAATATGGAATGTTTAGAACTAAGGGAAAAATAGAAAAAGGTCTAGGAAAAAATGGTACTTGTTCTTTCTCTCTCTCTCTCTCTGTATGTGTGAGAGAGAGAGAGAGAGAGAGAGAGAGAGAGAGAGAGAGAGAGAGAGAGAGAGAGAGATGAGAGCGAGTAGTTACCTGCAACAATCACTTCATCCCAGTCTATCTTCCCATCCTTAACAAACATGTTTAGATCCCATGTCCCATGCTTCCAGCGCTTATCTGTAAATCTCGGCGCAGAATGTTCTAGTTCTAACCCATTCTCCACTTCATCTTTCGCATTCATTGATTTATCAACGTGCAAAGGAGACTTCAAATGCTGTACTTCTGCCATGTTAAAACCTTTTTGGCCCTCAAGATCCGGAGTAACAACATTAGCCGCATGCTTTGGCCCCAAAGAGCGCGCCCGTGTTGATTGCGGCTGTTGTTTCTTGGTGATATGATATGAACTGCAAGTTGATCTATTGAGGGGGCCAATAATGGTAATGGAAGCCATTGCTGTAATAAGAAAGCTCTTCCTCCCGCTCTTGTTTCGGCCTTTGCCTTCTTTCCTGGTATCGCTCCTTTCTATTTTATCGCTCTGAAGAGTAAATGGTCTTGTTGATACAAAATAGGGAAGAAGCCCATGCTTTAAAATAGAAAAACTTATCTTTGCAGTTTGCTCCCTGCTTTTTTCAGTAAAGTTATGGGCAAATATTAAACTTTTATCCACAGAATAATTGGCATTGTCTATCAAAAGAGAAATATAATGCATTAGAATTTAGAGAGAAACTCTTCAAAAAAATAAAAAGAAGAATTTAGAGAAATCAATTTGTTAAGTTTTTGCTCTTTGAATCTCACATGGGAAAGAAGTGGGAGAGGGACAAGACCAAAGAGATTATAAAAGGGGGCCTAGCCTCCTTAGTTAAACACATAAGTCAAAAACTTACCTATTAACTTTTGACTTTAGTAAAATTCTTCTGTTGTCTTTTTTATATGTAAAAGGAAGAGATGTGAAAGTTAGAGTTTTACTAGTGGGAGAAGTTTTTGTGAGTGTCGTTAGAGTGAGGAGAAAAATTGTGTGATTGTAACAATTTTTCACATAGTGAATTTTCTTCTCTAGGTCTGGTGGTTTTTCTCCTGGTTTGGGAGTTTTCCACATAAATTATTGTGTTGTGTTTATTTTTCTATTTGTCTTGTTATTCTGTCAAAACTAGATCCTGGTGGGGGGGAATTTGAGAGCCCTAAGATTCCCAACAAGTGGTATCAGAGCCACTGGGTTCTTTTGGCAGGGTGGAGTTTTGGTGTGATAGTGTGAATACGTACGGTCTAAGGAGGTTCTGTCTAGGAGATTGAGAATTTTAAATTTGTCCGTTGTGACCCTCCAATCTTTCCTAGAAACCATGAAATTCTGTTTAAGAAAGATCGGTCTTTCCTGGAAACTTACTTAGTGGGTATTATTCATTTCTACAGTAAAATTCATCGAGACAATGTCAAGAATGGAGGTAGAAAAAGTTGATGGGAGAATCAATTTTGACTTGTGGCAAGTGCAAGTTAGGGATATTTTAATTCCATCAAAATTACACAAGGCGTCGACCAACCCATGAAATCAGCAATTTGCTGGACGTGTGGACAACCTGGGCAAGTCAAGAAAAGTTGTCAAGAAGAGGCGGAGTCGGTTCGACAAGTGGTTCCAAGTCAGTAAATGGAGATACTGACAATAAAACTAACATTGTATTTCTCTTTACAAAAAATGGTGTCTGTTAAAAAGCGACATGTATATCCTCATGGCATGTCGCTAATCTCGAAGTTGCCATGATAGAGGATGTGTTAATGTTAGTTATTCCACAAGTTTGCACACGGACATTGGTTTGGCATTGATGCAAGGTGTGTGATGGAAATTCATGTCGATGGCTGATGAACTTCCAGGAAAGCCAAACGTGGGAGTTGTACCATAATTTTTCAGCAAAATTATTTTCAACATGGGCCGAAATGAAATGTTTGGAATTGGTTTATTCTAAGTGAGTATGCTTTTATGGTGGAGCATGATAGCAGAAGCTATGAAGATCCTCATTGCGGTGGAGCGTGGCTGTGGGATCAGTCAAAGTCGCAAGGTGGAGATTGTTGGGTTTTTGCTCCTTGAATCCCATATGGAAAATGAGTGGGAGATGGGCAAGACCAAAGAGGTTATAAAAGGAGGCATAGCCTCCTTAGTTAAACACATCAGTCAAAAACTTATTTAGTAACTTTTGACTTTAGTAAAATTCCTCTTTTGTCCTTTTTGTATGTAAAAAGAAGAGAGGTGAAAGTTAGAGTTTTACTAGTGGGAGAAGTTTTTGTGAGTGTCGTTGGGGTGAGGAGAAAAATTGTTTGATTGTAACAAATTTTTACATAGTGGATTTTCTTCTTTGGGTTTGGTGGTTTTTCTCCTGGTTTGGGAGTTTTCCACGTAAATTCTTGTATTGTGTTTATTTCTCTATTTTTCTTACTATTCTGTCAAAAGTAGATTCTGGTGGGGAGAATTTGGGAGGCCCAAGATTCCCAACACAATTAGGATGTAAAAAATCCGGTACACCTATAAACTACACCAGACCAAATCAGTGGATTGGTTTGATAGTGAGTTTGATTTGATTCCATATCAATTTTATATTTCTTAAAATCATTTAAAATTAATTTGATTCTGATTTTTCTTTTTTAAAATCAAATCAGACCAATTTATATATATTTTAATTTGTTATATCGTATATAAATTTTATATATAATATATAATTAAATATAAAATAGTTTTGTTATATGATAAATTATTAATTAATATAATATTAGATATAAAAATCATATATTACTATAGTCTATAATACATTAATTATAATATACTACAATATATTATCACTATAGTCAATATACTATATTATACATATTATATAATATATAATATAATATATTAAAATCGAAAAATCAAACCAAATTTTATAAAATCGAAAATACCAATTTAAGGAGATAATCAGTGTGTAATCGATTCTTGAAAATGTAAGACTGGTGTATATCGATTCGATCTCAAATTTTGTTTAAAATCGGATCGATTACACCCCTATTGCAATTAGAGTTGTCTCTACACTTAAGCAACAACTTCCCTGACCAAGCTGATTTTTTATTGTAGAGTTACTCTATTTTCTTGCTTATTGTCACTAGTTACACAAACTGGCTACAATTTTGGTGCAACATCTTTAAAGAATGAACCCATAAGGGTGGATTTTAGATCATTGAAAATTGAGGACAAGTTCCTTCATAATCGCATTACTCTGAAAATCTGAGCCAAATGATTCGATCGATCAATCCATCAAATAGAAAGCTCAACAATCGATTTAATGAAACCATTAACTATCCACGATAAGATGTTGATTGAGATTCTTTGTTTTCTCACTATAAGAAAATTGGCCTGTTGTGACATTTCTATAGCAACCAAATAGGCAGTTGTGATATTTTTATGTCTTAAATAGTCTATCTAACTGCTATAAAAATGCCACAACAGACTAGTTTTCTTGTAGTGACTAGTCCGTACAGAGATGGCAAAGGCCAATATCAATCAGTCAAACAATCTCAACTATAATATAATTTCTAATGGAGAATTGCATAACTGATCAATCAGGTATGCCGCTCTACTAATCTTATGTTTCTTCAACTAAATAGAAAGACAATATAATTTCCATTTCACATAATACAAAATCTGATTTGGCACCACATGTCATATAATACAAACAGTTAGCAAGCAATACGTTGGAAAATAAAAGGCGGGGGGGATGATTTTCTTGACAAATGTTCAAACCTATTCAGAACTCCACCTAAAGCACATGGGATGAAAACGCCACATTCAAGAACAAGCAGTTCATCTGGATCCATTGTCTCTCAGTCTCCACCATGAAAATATTTTAAAATTTTAATGCTTTCTTTATGATAAGCAATTATGTTATATCGATTCCTTTTGGGTGGTTCTTAACTCCACCAGTGATGTCACTCACTGCATGCAACGATTCTACCGCCTTTCTCATGAATTAGCCTAGTCGCCCAAAAACCCACGTTTTCAAATTCCTAGGAGTTTTTTCATAGAAGTACAAGTTTAGAAGATGGTGAAGTATATTTAAATACAAAGGAAAAATTTTCATTATTATGGAGATCCATCAACACATGCACAAAATGACAAATCTACCTGAATAACAAATGTCAAATCCTTAATTGACTTCCCATGCTCAGCAAGTAAAGCCTCTGTTCCATATACAATCCCCCTCCCAGAAGAAAAATAATTAGAAGGGGAGCATCAAACATGAGCTTATGGATCAAAACTAGGGAAGAAGCCCATGCCCAAAAGTAGAAAAACTTATCTTCGCACCTCCTTTTGTAAGTAAAGTTATGGGCAAGTATTAAACTTTTATCCACAGATTAATTGGCATTATCTATTAAAAACGAAATATAATGCATTAGATATGTCAATTAAAGTTGCTTCCTCACTTAAGCATACAACTTCTATTGCCAGGCTGATCTTTGACTGTGGAGTTACTCTTAATATTTCCTTAATTACTGTCACTAGACTACTAGTGACACAAACTGGCTACAATTTTGGTGCAACATCTTTGAACAATGAACTCAGATGGATGGATTTTTTTATCAATAAAATCTGAGAACAAGTTTACTTAGAATTGCATTACTCTGAAAATATGAGCTAATTGATTCGATCAATCTATCAATTGAAAGCTTGACAATCGATTTAATGAAAACATATACTATCTACCAAAAGATGCTAATTAAAATTCTTTTTGAGAATGTAAGGACCATGAATAGTGACTGAAGACCGAAGGTGTATTGAGATGAGTTGAGATGAGTTTAGTTTATTTTTTATTATTATTATTATTTTAGAATTTGAAAAAGGTATATTGAAATTTAAAAAATGTGTATTGAGATTTGAAAAAGGTATCTAAGAATTTGTGTTTTGTGTTTTGTATAAAAAATTATAAAAATGTAATGATGAAATGAATATGAGTTGAGATGAGTTTTAAATATAAATGGAGCCTAAATGTTCTCACCAATTCCAGAAGTACATGAATGATGGAATTTATCTCAAATATAAATGAAAGTAGTTACAAGCTAGAATAACGAAGTCTTAGACATTGTTCACTTTTACAAACACTCCATCTCATCTCACGACATCATTTCTACTTTTCTAAATTTTCATACAAAATAAAATAAACAATTCAACATTTTCAAATCTCAAAACAACTATTTTAAATCCCAGAATAAAATTAATATTAAAAAAATATATTATAACAATATTTTATTCAATTTTTAATTTTTACCTCAGTTTATCTCATTTTACCTCATTTTATCTCTATTAAAACAAATCAAGCCTTACTCTTCTAAACAAATTGCTAGTAAGAAATATCATTTGCTTGATAAATACAAATCCTTTCCCAACATTTAAGCAGTAAAAATAGAGACAAGAGGCCCATGCTCTAAATTATTAAAATTTATCTTCGCACCTTTTTTTGTCAGTAAATTTATGGGCAAGTATTAAATTTTTATCTACAAAATTGGCATTGTCTATTAAAAAAGAAATTAGATGCCAATTAAAGTTGCCTCCTCACTTAAACATACGACTTCTCTTGCCAGGCTGATATTTGATTGTGGACTAGTTGCTCTTAATATTTCGTTACTTACTGTCACTAGTGACACAAACTGGCTACAATTTTGGTGCAACATCTTTAAACAATGAACTCAAACGGATGGATTTCTGATTAATGAAATTTGAGGACAAGTTCATTTAGAATCGCATTACTCTGAAAATATGAGCCAATTGATTTAATCAATCCATCAAATACAAAGCTTGACAATCGATTTAAAGAATACATATAATATCCACCATAAGATGCTGATTGAGATTTTCATGGGAATTTAAGGATCATGAATAGTGACTGAAGACCAAAGTTTAAATGTTCTCATTGATTCCAGAAATACATGAAGGAGGTAATTTACCTCAAAACATGAATGAAAGTAGTTATTTGAGTAACGAAGACTGACTATTCCTACTCCAAATAAATTGCTAGTAAGAAATATCAGTTGCTTGATAAAACAAATCTCTCCCCCAACATTTAAGCAGTAAAAATGGAGTGAGAAGACTGAAAATGAAGCGTTATTTATGCTTCCCAACCCCTTAGGAGGGTGGCATGCGCAACCCTATTTACCCCTAATGTGAAGGCACCCATTCGGAGATTGCAGTCATATGATTTGCACATGTTCTTCATATTTTGAAAAGCTCGAGTCATGTACCTCCAAAGCTCCTTGTTTACCTTCTCTTCATCCCACATAAAACCTTGAATATTCTGCGAGTTCGATCAAATTGCCACAATTAACAATATTCTCCTTAAATATGATGAATCTAGTATTTGTGCATATGACCATTTCTATATAAGAAATTGTACAAAGCTGAACGCATTTGCTCTGTTACCTGAACCCACTCAAAGTAACTAACGGTCACACCTCCGGCATTGGCATAAATATCGGGAAGAATTATAACTCCTTTCTTTGATAGGATCTGCATCAATATAATATCATATATCAGGATATATCTAACGTTTAATCACATACAAAAGTAAAAAAACAAAAATGGAATGACAACTATACCTCATCTGCTTCAGGGTCAGTAGGATGGTTTGCTGCCTCGATTATAAATTTGGCCTTCACATCGGCAGCATTTTCCCTTCATATATAGCAAAAATGAAGGAATTTAGACCAAATGAGCTAGCTGGGTGTAATACTTTGGGAAAATTCAGCAAACCCAACTTCTCTTTGTCTACTTTTCCGCACACAGATAGCAAAAGCTAATATCAATCATTCAAAGAATCTCAACTATAAAATAATTTCTGATGGAGAATATGATAACTGATCAGGTATGGCGCCGCTCTACTAATTTTATGTTTTTCAACTAAAATAGAAAGACAATATAATTTCTACATATTTCACATAATACAAAATCTGGTTTGGCACCAGATGGCAGATTATACAAACAGTTAGAAGTAAAGCAGTACTAAGGAAAACAAAAGGCGGGGGAAAAGTTTCTTGAGAAATATTCAAACCTGTTGAGAACTCCACCTAAAGCACATGGGATGAGAACGTCACATTCATGAACAAGCAGTTCGTCTGGATCCATTGGCTCTCCACCATAAAAATCTTTTAAACTTCCGGTGCTTTCTTTATGATTAAGCAATTCTGTTATATCGATTCCTTTTGGGTTCTTAACTGCACCAGTGATGTCACTCACTGCAACGATTCTACCGCCTCTCTCGTGAATTAGCCTAGCTGCCCAAGAGCCCACGTTTCCAAATCCCTAGAGAATTTTTTCATAAAAGTACAAATGTAGAAGATGGTGAAGTATTTATAAATACAAAGGAAAAATCTTCATTATTATGGAGATCCATCAACACACAAAATGACAAATCCACCTGAATAACAAATGTCAGATCCTTAATTGACTTCCCATGCTCAGCAAGTAAAGCCTCTGTTCCATACACAACACCTCGCCCAGTAGCAGCATCCCTACCAAGTGATCCACCAAGATCCTAAAACCGAAAGTATAATCACATGTGAGGTAGAGAAAGAGAGGAAATCTAAAAACAAAGATATTCTTGATCTTCATTTGTTTTGAGATGATCGGATGAGATCGTTGAGGTTAAAATTAAAAATTGAATAAAATATATTTTTTAATAATTTTTTATTTTAAAATTTGAGAGAATTGATTTTTTTTTTTTTTTTATAAGAATTTGAAAAAATTATAATTATTAGATTAGATGAAATGAGTTAAAAGGAGTTGTGAAAACAAACAACAGCTATAGTCTTTAGTACTTACTATGGGCTTTCCTGTCACAATAGCTGGTGAGTGACCATGAAATTTTGAGTACTCATCCAAAATCCATGCCATAGTCTGTCCAAATAGTTTTAGACGTTTAAGAGAAGGGAAATTGATCTGGATTCATAAAAGAAAAACAATTAGAGGGGGGCATAAAACCTGAGCATTAGTGCCCATGTCTGGTGCAGGAACATCAGTATGAATTCCAATAACATCATGGATTTTCTGGGTAAAGACACGAGTGAGACGCTCCAACTCGCTCTTACTCAAGTCCTTTGGGTTGCATCCAATCCCACCCTTTGCTCCTCCATATGGAATGTCTGCTACGGCCGTTTTCCAAGTCATTAGTTGAGCCAGAGCATTCACTTCATCAAGGTCAACCTTTTCAAAACAAACATATCATAAATCCACAGAACAAAAAAAAAAAAACGCTCCAGTTTTCATCAAGAACTCAAAATAGAAAATCTTGGGGGAAAAAAAGAAACAAGAAAGTGAATGATACGTGGAATGTTCGCATAAAGCGGGGTCTCATCCCTGGCATTTTTTTATCCTCCTGGTGTTCATGTAAATCCACAAGATCGGAGCGCGGATTATTTAAGATTGTACTGGTACTTTTTCTATATAAAATCCTAATATCCTTATTAATTAGTATATTTTAAGGACCGCTAAATTTCTTTTTCTGAAAAAAAATAATTCTGACGGCACAAAATTGAGAACTCCGACTGAAATTTCCAGGGAAACAAACAAAACTTTTGAACCGAGACAAAATAACAACTTTCAAGCTTAATAGGAACCAAAAAAGGTAAATGCACACCTCAGGATGATATCTGATCCCACCCTTCATGGGCCCACGTGCATTGTCATGTTGTACTCTGAACCCAACGTACGACATTAGACTGCCGTCATCCTTGGGGATCGTGCACTCCACCTAAACCAAACAACACCACCACTACCACAGATCAGATTTTTCGGAGAAGAAATGTTCCAAAAAAAAATCCTTTTAACCGAGAAACTAAGAATTTCCCAACCTTGATCTCCCTGAAGGGAATCAAAAGGCTCTTTTCTATCTTTGAGTCCAACCCGAGTAAACGTGCCGCATGACGGAAATTACGGTTCGTTGCGGCTAGAGCATTCATGGTTATAACTTATAAGACGGCTAGATAGTTTGACAGGATGGAAAAGAAACTGGCTTAAAAAGAAAGGAAAGGAAAAATTTGGAAAACCCAAGAAAACAAGAAAGAAAGAAAGAAGGAAGAAAATAGAGAGAGAGATGTTTTGAGTTAAAGAAATATGCAGACAGAGAACAAGAAACGAGTGAATGGCGTTTAGTTGCAATGGCTAGCACAATATATATAGTCATTTAGGAATGGGCTACGCACTTTTGGTAGGGCATTTGTTGAATTCTCATTAATGGATTTTCCTTCTTTAAGGTTTTCAGGGCAGAGTCAGATTGGGATGCTCAACGTGTAAAAACCAAATGGGATAATTCCATAATATCCTCTCTCTCTCTCTCTCTCTCTCTCTCTCTCTCTCTCTCTCTCTCCTTTTATTTTTTTGAAGATTATATTAATATCCCAATCCTAAAACCATTTGAAAACAACAAAATTGGTAAAAAAAAAAAAAATTAACGAGCGAACTTATTATTTTTACTTTTTGGTAAATAAAAAGCAAATTTTTTTTTAAATTTATTGTCGTGGTAATTAATGGGTGAAGTAAGACCCCGTTTGTATTGGGAAGTGAGTTGAGCTCATCTCAACTCACTTCCATTTCATTATTATATTTTTATAATTTTTTATACAAAACATAAATTTCTATACACCTTTTTCAAATCCCAATACACATTTTTTAAATTCCAACACACCTTTTTCAAATTCTAAAATAATAATAATATTAAAAAATAAATCAAACTCATCTCAACTCATTTCAACTCTAAATCCAAACGGAGCCTGAGGATGAAATAATCAAATCCATCGTAATGTGGGGAGTAGGTGCGTAGATTCGAAAGTACTGTCAAATCCAATGTACTTGGGAAGTTCTCGGCCGTTCACAACCCGGAAAGGTCATGACCCTTCATAACTGTCCCCAGTTAACGCATTCCACATGGTTGGCCTATTCCTTTTTAGTTCAACCAAGTCCTAAACACAGCTTGGTCGTGACTCGGCGCTCCTGATTCACCCCCGGGTCTGCGTTGTTTCGCCGCGTTTAATGACGTGGACAGTTGATAAGCATGCCAGCTCTGACCTACCAGTAAAAGCACCAAAAAAATAAACAGACAACCAAGATATTAGGTGGCATGCCTCGTCTCGCCGCGTACGTATGGTCTTACGTTCTTATCTATAGCCAGAGTGTAGGAACTTTTTGACTGGTTTTTGGACAGAATAATGGCATTTGGCCAAAAATTACCGTTATAATAATAAAAAAAAAAAGACAAAATATTTTAAAAGATTACTGTTTAGAAGTAAAAAAATATTTCTCTCTACATTTTTTTCTTTATTATTGACCAAATTTGACGAAACTTTTTTAAAAAATATGCCAAAATATACAATTTAAAAGAAAATTATAGCAAGTCCATTAATTTGTAGAATTTTATAAGATTATTATTCACAAGTAAAAAAATATTCTCCTCTCTACTTTTTTCTTCTTATTATTGATCAAATTTGACAAAAATTTTTTAGAAAGTGTACCAAAGTGTATAATTTAAAAGAAAATTATAGTAAATTCATTGTTAGTACTCTAAAAATGTACACACAAAAAGTAGAGAAAATATAGAATTTCAAACTTTTTTTTTTTAATATTTATAGAATTTTTTAATTAATTTTTTTAATAAACTACATGACATGCAATGTTGCGTCAAGAAGATTATCTGTACAGTAAATTTTAAATGACCTAGTAGGAGTACTCATATCAAAATAAACATGTATTCGCTTAGAAAAAAAAAACATGTATTCGGATAAAAAGAATTTCTAAATGATTTATAAAGAAAGTTTATAAAAATAAATTAAAAATTAGTGTAGTTTGATATATATAGTATATTAATTATAAAACAATTTTTTATATATAAAATATATATGACATCAAATTAATTTATATCATATTATAAATTTAAGATCTTTTATAAACCTAAAATCTCTCTTTGACAATATAAAAAGAACGTCACCACTTTAAGAAAACATCAAAACTACGACGTGGCTCCCTTCCTATGGACATATTTTTTGGGCCATAATGTACCTAACACTTCTCGTGTAACACTTCTCTCGTGTAAATGAGCTGGACTCCATGCCAATAGCACAAAATAAATCACATTGCAACACGCAAATTAGAGCCTAAAGAAATATATTAATTTCTGAAGAAGAAGAAGATGAAATATATCAAATTAAGGCGAAATGCTTCGGACGAGAGATTGAACTATATCCATCTTCGAACGCGGCCAACCCACTTAGACTGACTGAAATTTGTTTTGATTTTTCTTTTTTCTTTTTGGCTACATACATTCAATCCTTGGAAAAATGGCACGGTCGTGCACTCGTGTGTTGACGATCTTCTTGGAAAAATAAATATATTATTGTGTGTGTGTGTGTTTGTATATATTTGAGTAAAATATTTCAAATCGCCCTCCAAAAGAAGTTCTAACCAAGTGGTACACGCCCGGCCTGATGACACTTATCTGATTGATCTGGGTGTCCACCGTTATGGAAGGGATCACTTATCTGATGACACTTTGTGGCCATGTCTTATCTTTGTCTATTTAAAATATTCATCCAAATTTCAAATATATTTTCCAAAATATTCTACTAAATGAGACGGAGAATTTCTTGCAAGGGTTTTGAAAATTGAATATCAGAAGAATCATAGCAGAAAAATGTGTTAGTTTAGAGGTACTAAGCTGAATTTCCAGACGTTATTAATATCTCATTATAAATCACATAATACAGCCTAACATTTTTTTTACAGGTACATGATATAGACTAAAATTCACAAAATAAATCTAAATTATCATCATTTGAGGGCACACGACCACGCAGAAGGGGTGTGGAGAGCATGTTGGAAGCGTGTCGTGGGCATGCAAATTTGATAGGAATCCACTAAATGCATGTATTGAGCTAAAATTAAGCAGAGAGGTATGCATTTTAATTTTTTAACACGTAATTGGAGACGATACATCCTGGTAAGTCCAATCTAGCCAAAAAACAGAGTTTCTAGTGGTCACCTCCAACAGATCCCCATTTCACATGCAATGTATGGTATCCATTAGTCTGGCCGTTTAGATAGTGAGATGAGATGAGATGGTTTCTACTTATCAAAAAAAAAAACATAGTTTCATCTCACCTCTGTATCTAAATGGGCCATAAGAGAGACCTCTTTTCTCAAGTAAATGAAAAAGAAGAATACTCGGTATGCAGTTCAATGAACCGAGGGAGAGAGCAAAAGGGCATGCAACAGTGTGACAAATTCAAGATTTTCCTCCATTTGTAACCTATCAAGCAGGTGATGCCTCATTGCCTATTACCAAACATCAGGATGGAATTGCTGAAGGTTGAAATTTACAATGAGAAAGCTGGCTATCATTGTTAATTTGTTTGAATCTAAAAAATGTTATTAATTGGAATCCTGAATTCTGGTTTTACACAAAGCGTGGATACAGAACTCTTTTAAGGACCTTCAACACTGAATTCATTGACATACGGGAAGTGCTTGGAGCAGAATGACTTTCATGAAGTACTCAGATCATCATTCAAGAAGCATAAGAATGATGAAGCAAATGTTCATATTAAGAAAATGTCAAGATGCTAAATCTAGATTAAGCAATTAATTGTAATCTAGGAAACATCAGGGCTCTATGTTGTTACAAAGGTGGTAATCATAGTGTCAACATTTTTTAATAGAGAATTGGTGTCAATCTCTCTTCAATCTCATAAACCAGGAGGACAAGAAAACATTAATTACCTTAATAGGCATCCCAGCCCTGCATTCTCTTTCCTTCTATAACAGAGGGCAATCTATCCTTCTTTCCTGAAATAATCAAATATATATACTTATCAGAATATTGGTCTATCAAGGTCTTTTGAGCAATAAACTGATTTTAGACAATACATACATTTGAACTGAAAATAAAATAAAATAAAAAATAAAAAATCTATAATTTTCTTAACTTCCATACTAGACAAAATTTTACGTACTTTCTTTTTCTTCGATCAACCCCACTGGTCCGCATATCATTTTTCCCAAGAGCTGATCCATGGGGAATAGCATACTGCATTGGAGAAAGAGCTGGAGCAGAGGGTGCTGTAACAGCAATAGATGTAGCTGGAACAGGTGGCAGAGGTGGAACAGGTTGTACAAGTGGTTGGGATGGAACAGGAGCAGGGGGTGCAGCAATGGGCTCAGGAAGCTGTCTTGGTAAAATATGTTTCAACCGATTATTTCTATAATTCTTCCAAAAGTAAAATTGCTGCCTGTGTGCCAGTTCCTGAAAAGTCCAAGAAGTTTAAACTGATCATGTTAAAGTTCTCAAATAGATTTTTGAGGCATCAAGGAAATTTTAATGGAGAAATACATGATTTTGCTCAAGAGAAATATAAAAATAAAAGATTTTGACCTTGTTGCCAGGATGCGCCATGGCATTGCGGAAGTTGGCGTTTTGGAGAAGTTCAAGGAAAAATAAGCAATGAGGATACCTGCCATTATGTGGGGGAAAATGAGAGAAAATGGCAGAACATCAAACCCTAAAGAAAAGCTAAACTCAGTTACCACTCTCACCCCCATCCAGAAAAAATACTAGAGGCAAAGTCAATGCATGATACTGAGAGATTAGCTCACATTATATATTTTATGTACTCAGGCTGTTGCCAATATTGAAGGTACTTCAGGTAGCCAATGAAAGCTTCATCTTCCAGATAGCGATTCTGAGCCAAATCTGCAATTAGAGATTAAGGAACCAAGTATCAGGAATAAAACAACACACAAAAGCACACAAAAACTCACACACTGGAGACACTAGCATCCAATCCTTAGATCTCTAGACAGTTTAGAAAAATAAAGACCAACAAAGAAAACGAATCCAATGTTAACAGAAGTGATCATTGCCACTGCTAACATCCTCTAGAATGTCTTTGTGCACATTTGAGATTAGTTCATTTGTTAAAAACAATGATGCTAATTTGGTAATGCTTCAATAAATTTCAAGTAAGGAATAGAAAATCATTTTAGTTGCTCTTCAAATAACCCCAATATTTCACATGGAACTGCTGCTCGCAACCTCATCCTTCTGATCCCAGAATCTCTCTCTAAGTCGACACTCTCAAAGCATTGCTCCTCAAATTTATTCAGAAAGGTCTTGTAAGGAGGAAAATTTTCTATGGGTGACATATAAAACGGTGGGGTTGGGACCAATGGTTGGATTCATAGCATTGATTGAGGGAGTAAAGAAAAACAAACAAAAATGATGGTTTGAATATGAACCTTAATGACCTATACCAGCATATACATACCATGGGAGCTCAAGAACCATTGATATGGTAATTATATATTCCAAAAAATACCCTAGGGGTTGGCTCAAGTGGTAAAAGGCTTGGGCTTGTGGGTGTGCCCCCCCAAGTCTAAGGTTTAAAACTCCTTGAGTATAAACAATCTCTAGGGATCATCAGATCAGGGGATTTTTCCTTTGAATTACTCAAGGTGCACTTGCAGGATACTTCTTGCTAAGGGCCTATGCACCCCGAAATTAGTTGGGATGTTGTTTCCAAACACCCGGTCCCAAAAAAACATATTCCACAAAACAAAAGCTTAGTCAATTGGGCACGAGGCAGCTGCAATGCAATCAGAATCAAAGGAGTCTCCAGCATTCAAGATGTTGAAAGCACAAAGTTAGAAATGTATCAGTGGATAATTCCAAATTTTTCCACCAACAAATCATTCACAAAAAAACACAACCAGACCTAATCCTTACATTTATCAAATATGTTCTGTAACACAAACTGAAGCATTGAATAACCATGGATGAATATATGATTAAAAAAAAAAACCTCGAGTTTTATGAACCTAAGAATCTACTAAAAAAGTATCTAATAAGAGACCCGTTAGGCAACTTTAGTGGAATAGGGGGCTTTCTTTCCCACACATTGTTGCATCATAGTTAAAAATGCTCCATTTGATTGCCAAGAAGGAAACTGAAATTTTGAAACCTACAGTGGATGTAGGTGGGATTTGCTAGACATTGTACAAATTCCAATTCAAGCAAAAACCGTTGCCTTCCATCATCCGGATCTTTATATGTGTTCTCTGGCCTTCAAAAAAGAAAAAAGAGAGAGAAGTCACTCAACAAAGGGAAAGAACCTTGAATCGTATATTCCTCAACATATCACTGCGATCATAAGGACAAAAATAAAACCAAAGTTACGTAATTGAGAGAATACCCTATTTTTACATGGCGAGAATAGTTTTAGAACAAAGAAAAAAAGTCAAAAGAATTTTGAAAGATAATCTTTATCTGCCTGAGACAGTAAAAGTGCCCACTAAACTAAGACTAACGCAACTGTTAAGAATTGGATTATTTTGTTTATCTACTTCTTCGAAGACTTGTCCAAAGACAAAAAAGGACTGAGCCTCCCCCCGCCCCCTTTCATCCTTCCCATCATTTCCTCGAATTTCCCAGAAATCAAATATGGAAATCAGAGAGTTATAATGGGTCGGAATCATGTAACTTAAAATCGAGAAGAAGAAAGCGTTGGGTTGGGTACTTACGAGGAAGGAGTACTGGCTACATCGTCGACTTCTTCTTCAATAGAGGCCATTGAACCCTCCTCCACTAAAGGGAAACATGAATCAATAAACAAATTTCTTTGCAATAAAAACTTGCGAAAAAAATAAATAAATAAATAAAAAGAGGAGAAAGAGATCCGTACTTGGAATTGCAACAAGCGCAAGTGAACAATTAGTCACAGAGAGAGACACAGAGACAGAGGGACGCCGTCGGCGGGCCGTGTCTTCATAGAATGACCAATCTGTGCAAATGGGGCCAGACAGGCCCAAGCCCAGACGCGGGACCAGAAAAGGCCCATAATGGTGTTACCTGATCCAAAAGATACGAAGAAAGAGCTTGTTCATCATATCATCGTTCTACCAAGAGTTTTGGTGGGGGGGGGGGGGGTGAGAAAACAGAATCGTTTACTTTGAGATTATATATTGATACGCTTTGTTCAGCAACTAAAATCATTGGGTGTTTTCTCTTTGGAATGGGAACCATTCAATAATTGGAATATTGGTGATAATATAATAATTTTCTAATTTTTATTTCTGTCCTTTGTACAAAAAGTTGTATTTCATTTTCCAAGTCATAAAATATATTGACTTCATAGGATTAATTTTGTTGGATGATGTAGTAATGTACCATCTTCCTGCTCACAGGACCCATCACATGCGTACTTCCAAAGGTTGTGTTAGAAAGTTTTAGGTTCAGTTTTTATCTTTTAATACTCTCTTTGTAAATTTACATCCACAGACTTAACTGATTTGTAAGATTTGAGAATTTTATTTTTGCGAGATTTTCTTGTGAACCTAACAAGGTTAAATTTCAGAGATTAAAACAAAATCAATTTTCAGACTAGCCTTGTTTGTATTAGTAAAACATTTTATCTCATCTCATTTTATCTCAAACTCATCATTATACTTTTTCAAATTTTCATACAAAATAAAATAAATAATTTATCTCTTTAAAATCCCAAAATAACTTTTTTAAATTCCAAAACAAAACTACAATTAAAAAAAAATATAATAATATTATATTCTTTTTTTAACTTTTATCTCATCTCATTTCTAAAAACAAACTAGACAACGAAAACAGCTGTACCCAAGACCGGCTGCTAAATTATACTCACTAGATATTAGAAAAACAGAGGGACTATTCTATTCTGATAATATTAAACACCGATCTCAATGTCTCATGGCACATTCTCCACCTAGATAATCTCACGACACCATGAAACTTGCAAAATGGTTTTCCATAATTCACAATTAGCGTACATAATCAATGCAAATACTGGATCAATTTTGAATTCTACAATGTCTGAGCTTACCCAAACTGAATTGAAAATTACCAATCTGGAGGAGGAACTTATAAGAGGCCTAAAGATAATTAATAGTTAGTGCTACAATTAACATCTGCATACTCGCCCCCTTTTGTCTCCTCCAAAGCAGGTAAACGCATAATATGATACTACAAGCTCCAACTTAGGGGAAAAATTCACGTCCACAATTTAACCATTAGTACGGCCTGTACCGCATCGGTCTTCTGAACCTTGGAACTCTTCTGCATTTAAGGACAAATGAATAGTCTGAGCAATAAGGTAAGGTGGTGTGCGTGAAGACAAGATTGGAGCAAAGGTAGTCATTCCAACAATGCAACAACAGATGAAATATATACATAATGTCTCAACCGTAACTTTGGAATTTGAGGCTGAGAAAACGTGAGTACTTAGATTCAAAACATATCGAAAACCAAGGTACAGACTAGGACAAAACATTGTAAAAGAAATTTAAATGATTATATCTCTATGTGCGTGCTTGCTGGCATCTTGTTAAAACCAATCCAATTGTTTGGGACTTTCTTGAAAACATATACATATATATATATTATATTATAAATGATGTATGGACCATAACTCATGAAAATGATCATTATCCATGATTGTTAATCCAGTAACAGCTTTAACAGAAATTAGATTGGCCTGAAGCTTAACAACCCCTTTATCCACTCCCCACCACACAGAAATGAAATAAACTGAGAAAACATAATGTTATACCCAAGATTTCAAGTCTTATGTCTACGTGTAGATTTTTTTATGATAACAAATAAATTCAAAACTCAAATTCAAGTTATCTACACATGAAGGGAGCTAAGCATATCAATAAATCAAACATGAGCAAGAAGAAGAATAAGTCTACATATGAAGCTCATACAGTAATTTTGTACATTTCTTAAAGTTTGAAATTTGATTAAGACTCAAAATTAATTTTCAAATTTCTTTTTTACATGTGCATGACATATGCATAACGTCATTAAAAGCTTTAATTTCGAAAATTATATTTTATATGTGCATGACATATGCAATGACTTCATGAAAATGTATGACATATACAATGACTTCATCAAAATTTGAATTTTGAATTTGGAAGATGATTGAATGCGACTCATTGGCCTATAAATAACTAACTTGAATTTTACAAAAATCACAACAACAAGAGCCTTTGCATCTTTCTTTCAAAACGCTCATTCTCTTTTCTAAATTTTGTGCCTTAATCTTTATTCATTTTGAGAGAGAGATAAGTTGCAGTATATTGTTTTTATCTCACTCATTGAGATATATATTCTAATAACCTACCCACTATCAATTTTTGTATTTATAAGAGGGTGCGTATAACTCTTGTGTGTGTAGAAGGTGTTTTATACAGGAAATAGTTGAATCACCAAGTGTGAGGTGATTGCAAATGTAGAGAGTGTTCTACACGGATTCTTTATAGCAGTGTTACTCAAAGGTATAATAGGTTTCAATCTTTACCTGAAGGAAATTGAATAGTGAATTTGGGATACTCAATAAGTAGCTTGAGGCGAGGACGTAAGCAGTACGACTAAACTTCGTTAAAATACTAAATTTGCTTCTTCTTACCCTTACTCTTTATATTTCTTATTGTTTCGTATTTTGTTTATTATACTATATATTTAGTTTATAAGTGTTAATTTTTTTAATATAATTTAATTCACCCTCCAATTATGTTAGTTATCTGGGCAACACATAAAATAAAATCTCTTATATACTGTAAGGTATCTAAAACTTCGAACACATTGCAATATAAAAGATGGTGAAGTAAACGCTCCATTTGATTTCAAAGAAAATGTCCAGTTTCCAAGTTCATTTAATTTCTTTTCCTTCTAGCAACCAAATTGAGTTAAAATTATAACACTTACCCATAACCATATGGAGAATAAACAGGCATGAAGGGCCTTCTGGGTTGAAAACCTAAATATGGGTTAGGTCTCCTTCCTCTATATTGTTTCATTCCAGGAATGTTTGTTCGCTTAGCAGAGACCTAGAAAAAGCCAAATCCCGCTCCTGTAATTAATTAAGTTAAAAAAGTAACTAATGACACAAACAGATTTTCAATACCTTCAATTGACGACCATGCAATTCGGATTCATTTAACAGAAGAGCATTCTGAACAGCATCAACTTCAACAAACTCAACATAAGCAAATCCTTTTGGTTGCCCAAACTTGTCTGTCAAAATTGTCACTCTGTTTACTGTTCCACAAGATTGAAAGTGCTGCTGGACCTCTTCAGGAGTACATGCATAGTCAACCTGAGAGTGGTAATACAAGATCAAAATTATTACTTATAAAAAAGAAAAAATGCAAGATCAAAATTATGAGACCTGTAAGTCTCCTCATTTTCACCAGGGCCTCACATGCATGAAGCATCATAAAATTCAGAAGTGGAACTATCCTCAAGTATTTATTGAAGTCCAAAGCATTCCTAAACAAATTAAATATGCACCAGAGAAGTACAGATGTACATGGTGCCAATCCCTGATGTGTGGTTTTTCAAACACTTGCATGCAACCCAAAATATCACTTTGGGTCCAAAACACAAAACTTGGGAAGACAAAATGCATTGGTCACTGAAGAAGAGTCTATTCACGCAACAACTTAAATTGATAGATGACTTGAGTAAATGATGACAATAACAGATTTAAATATTAATTAACAGAGTTTTCGTTTGAGTATAATTTTTTTTTTTGATAGGTAATCAAACGGATTTCATAAATAGAAAAAGGCTAAACTCAAGTATACATGAAGTATTCTTGAGAAAACTTAGTAAGTGTTACAAAGAAGAAAGAAGTTCATGGACACTAAGCCCATTACAAGCAATAGATCCCACCCAAGAAAACAAAGTCCTATAGAAGAAAAGTTTTAGTTCCTCCAAAGATCTCTCACAATTTTCGAAGTTCCTTGCATTTCTCTCTCTCCATATACACCAACACATACATATAAGAACCATACTATAGTTGCCACCTGTGGGTTGCCACGGAGATTTTTCCAACTAGCTAGGAAATCCACCAAGTGGAGAGGCATGACCCATGATAAACCAAGTCTTGTGAAAAACTCATCCCACAACTTCTTCGTCACCTCGCAATGAAGAAGTAAATGATCTACTGATTCTCCCTGTTTTTTGCACATACAACACCAATCAATCACAATTATATGGCGTTTCCTCATGTTGTCTATAGTAAAGATCTTGTCCAAGGTTGCTGTCCACACAAAAAAAGCCGCTCTCGATGGCGCTTTCTTCTATCAAATACTCTTCCATGGGAATCTAGGGGATCCGGGGGAAGAAAGGACATTGTAGTAAAAACTAACTGAGAAAATGCCTTTCTTAGAGTGTCGCCATTGCAACTTATTCCCCGTACCACCAGGAATGTTGCATGAGTACACTGTCGCAAAAAACTCCAAAATAATCTTCATCTCCCAATCTTGGGCATCCCTCACAAACTCAATATTCCATTGAGGGGTGCCATTTGAAAGGATCACAAGATCTGCGATCGAAACTTCCTTTTCTCTAGCAAGATCAAAGATAACAGGGAAGGAGGCTTTGAGGCTGGATGTGCCTCCCTACCAAATGTCATGCCAGAATCTAACCTGAGAACCATCTCCTACCACAAGGTATTCTTGTTCCCTGAAAGACTCTCATTGCTTCCTTATAAACTTCCATAAACCCACCCCATGTGTGCCTTGGACCACATTAGAACACCAACCCCCCCAGGACACGCCATATTTTAAATCTATTACCGACTTCCAAAGCGCCTTCCCTTCATTTCGATATCTCCACAACCATTTATCCAAGAGGGCTTGGTTGAATTTCACCAAGTGACAAATCTCCAAGCCTCCTCCAGATATTGGAGTGCACACTGTTGGCCAATTTACCAAATGATATTTGAACTCCTCCCCCATTCCACTCCATAAATGGTCAGGGTGTCTAAGTTTTTTGGCTTGCTGCTTCCATGTACAATTAGGATCAAATCACAAGAAACTTACAATCAGCCTTTCGACCTCCTTTATGCCCTCCTAGATAAAATCCCTCACAGACAGACACTCAAAGGAAAAAGGTCTTTCGTCAGAGCCAAACATACAGGCCTGCAAATTGCTTAATGATTCAGCTGAGTTCCCAAACTCCTCCGACCCTCTCGTCCTCATCCTCTTCCACTCAATTTCCTTTTATTATCACTTTTTTACTGATCATAGAACACACTTTTATAAATGTGTTTTGCTTTTGGCAAGCAAAGTGTTTTGGCCTAGGAGCCTTGTTCGGGAAGTATTCACTTCCAATCACTCAAAAGAGAACAAAATGAACCCGAATTTTTTTTTTTTTGATAAGTATAAAATGAACCAGAAAATAGAAGAAAATATATATTGGAAAAAAAAAAACCCAGAATATAGAAGAAACTTTTAGTGTGATATTGAAGATCCAAGAAGTTAATAAATATATTGACTATAAGACTCAATGCATTTAAGTTTTGTATCAGAGTGGAAGATTTTATGCGTGCTACAGTCAATTTAAGGTACATGTGGACTTGGTTTAGAAGTAAAAGGTGAGAATCTTTCAAGAGCAGTGAAACCCTTCAACAACTAGTAAATTGTGAAATCCCTTGCAACATGGAACCTAAATCCCAGTGCATTGACTTTTTGGCATTTACTCCGAAGTACTGGTCAACATAGTCTAATCAAATTAACCAATACATGTGTTTGCTCAACCACTTCATCTTCATCAAAAGCTTTATTTACTATTATTCAAGCAAATGCCAACATCTTGGCACCACAAGCATTGTGATCAAGACCACCCAGTGCAGAAAGGCAAATTGAATGCTAAAATTCCTACTGGAAATATAAATTCAATAAACAACATAAAGATAAGCACCATTTACTAAACTAAACTATTTTTTATCGCTCATTTACTAAACCAATCAGTTGAAATACATATATATAGGTAAATTAGGATTTTATTAATCAAGTAAATAGGCAAAGCCCAAATACACAGAAAGTATAGATGGATAACACCTAGTTACAGATTAGGAACGAGAAAGGGAAAGTTGATATATATATATGCTTAGTTAAAAGTAAATAATATTCTCAATCAATAATTCCTTCTTTCAACTTGGCACAGCGCAAGAAAAAAGAAACTTAGTCATCATTCACGATTGAAATTTTCCTGTACAAAGGAT
Organism: Platycarya strobilacea; assembly: GCA_036898215.1. Lineage (NCBI taxonomy): Eukaryota > Viridiplantae > Streptophyta > Magnoliopsida > Fagales > Juglandaceae > Platycarya > Platycarya strobilacea. The sequence goes on from CM072555.1 coordinate 7,202,488, forward strand.
AGCCTGTACAAACTTCAAATAATGGATAAGGATATGCAAAAACATATATAATAGTAAGTTAAGTGTATAATATCATTTGACAGAAAAGAAACTGAGATGGAGCAAGAAATGGATGGTTAGAACCTCACATTACCAACATATATGGATCGAGCATCCACCTCCTCCTTTTCAGCCTGAGTTGCAGTACCACCGGATGAATCTTCATACATATTAAAAAATAACATTACTAATGAACCAAATGCTACGTATCATTAGTTAAAGAGTCAAACCTTCAAACAAAAACTAAACTCGGCACCAGAAAATGAGAGGAAACGTGCAGTATAGCATACAAGTAGGGATGGCAATATGTGACACGATACATTAACACGAAACGAACACGACACGATAAAAACGGGTTAGTGTTTAGCCTTAACGGGTTTCAGGTCAAATCGTGTCAACCCATTAAGACACGATTTGATAACGGGTCATAATAGGTCAAAATACCCGTTAAGACACGTTAAGAAATTTGAATTTACTTTTATACTCTTGACCTAAACTTCAAAAAATATTAATTTAAAATTAGTTTTATACTCTTAGATACTAAACTATCCCATTTAAGTACTTATTAAAAATTATTAACGAGTTAACCCATTGTTATTTAATATGTTTGAGTTATAATTTTAATATTTTACAATGTGTAAATCATATTTGTGTGTTTATTATATTTTATAGTGTACTATTTATTGAATTGTAATTTTAAGATTGTAATTTATAATTAATTTTTTATATTTTATAACTATTATTTAAATTTTAATATTTGTATCAAATCAATTAGGTTAAACTTAAACGGGTCCCTAACGAGTTTGCGAGTTGAAATGTGTCAGATCGTGTTGTGTTGTATCGTATCGTGTCGTGTCATGTCATATGGTGTCAAAAGTCTTAACGGGTCGTGTCATGTCAACCCGTTACCTTAACGGGTCGTATTAGGGTCGAAATTTTTTACACGAAATCCTTAACAGGTCGTGTTCGTGTTAACCCTTTAAGAATTTCGTACACGTCCTAACACAACACGACACGAACACGACCCGTTAACACGTTTTGACACCCCTACATACAAGCCACATATGATTCAAAATGACTAAACCCGTTTACCACTGATTGCTTAACCATTACTTCTTTGATCAGCTGAGATGTACTGAATTTGGAGGCTAGAATCTGTGTTTTCTTGGTATTTCTCTCGTATACATGATGCATACAAGATTGCAACCTTTTGTGTGTGCTTATCAACGGATATTACGTTATCCAAAAAATATGTAGCAAATATTATATAGCACAAGTCTGCAATCATTAACTAAAAATCTGTACTGCGTGTTGGGGAATCACCATACCCACAAACAACGATAACGATAAATACAGAAACACAATAATCAATCACACAACATAAAATTCACATGGTTCTACTTCTAGAATGTGCCCTGTCCATGGAGTTGCAAGGGATTTTATTAAGAGGAGATTTACAATACATGGTGAGTTACAAGAGCTTATCTCTCCTCAAAATCTCGACTCTCTCTCTAGAAAGCTCAAACGTTGTTACTCTCCGTTACTCTCCTCTTTGGATTCAATATGCTAAATGCTGCCCCTTTCCGTTCTATTTAATAAGATATATATATATATATAGCAAATGACGTGAGAAGCCCTAAGGAAACAACTTTTGGGTTATTCGCTTGTGCAGAGTGTCAAGCGTGCCTCGAGCAAACTCTGTCCAACATTCGCTCAAGCCAACAATCGAGTTCACCTCGACTGAATTCTCATGTTGAGCTTCGCTCAAGCCCAATTCCGAGCGTTACTCAAGCAAACTCTTTACATGAGCTTCACTTGAGTGCCATGTCAAGAAAGAGTCGAGCGAACTCTCGGCTTGACGTCTTCTCAGCTCACTAGGCTCCCCATAACCCAACACTGTTGTTTGATACCCGTCCCATAACGGGATAATATTTCAATTTCGTTCCTGTAACTGATTCACTAGGAACACGCTTTAAAATATAAACAAGAAACAACAACTCTTTTTTTTTTTTTTTTTTTTTTTGCATAAGAACAAATCTTACCGAGTATATTAGATGTCCCATACAGAACCAAGTGGCAACACAGTTTTTTACTTTACCCAACCATTTATTGAAAACCAAACAGAACCTAGAGCACCCAACAATACTGTAGTTTTGAGGAATCACACACAATATATATATATACACTTACAGACACGCACGCACACACGAGAGAGAGAGAGAGAGAGAGAGAGAGAGAGAGAGACCTTGAACAGAGCCCATCTCCTTCTCGACCTTGGCCTGCATTTCGCGAAGAGCGCCGGCTTCTTCTTCGATCTCCTTAAGCCTCTTCTTCATGTCCTCCAAGTCCTATCACGAAAGCAAATTTACTCATAAAACATTGACTGAGAGCGACGGAGAGACAGCGAGAGCGGTTGATTGTAGGGAAGGGGAAGGAAACCTTGGAGTTAGGATCTTGAAGCTCCTCGTCGTCAGCTCTAGAGGACATCTCGACGTCAGCCTCCATCTCACCCTCGTCCGGGATCTCTCCTCCATACACTTCGTGCTCTTGCTCCTCGTGATGCCGATCCATCTCCCTCTCTCTACTGTACTCGCTCCGATTCTCAGTTGAATTTACGAGTATGAGATGGCTTCCAGCTCCAATCCTCCTAATTTCAATGGGTCTTAGTTTGGGATCGGGCAGCCGATGGCATTGTTTGTGGATTTGGGGCCGAAGCTGAAACTATAAATTTTGTGATTAGATAGGGGTATATATGGTATTCTACTACATCCTATTTTGGACAGTTCGATTATCTTACATATGTGCACAAATTTGACCCAAATTCTTTGTAAAAATAATAATTTCTCTGTATAAAGTGAAAAGGATTTACATTTTTAATAGGATACACGTTTTTATAAAAAAAATTATACAAATTTTTACATTAAAAACTTTTCCCTACAGCTACATTTGTGTAACAACAGTTAAGTTGCATTTGATAATCGAAAATATCTTAGATATTTTTAGAATATTTTAGAATTATTTATTATTTTATTATTATTATTCACTTATTTCATTAATTTTTTTATTATTATTTAATATTTTATTATTATTTAATATTTATTATTTACTTTTTACTATTATTTATAATTCCTCTCAATACTCAAATCTTAACCTTTGAAATGAAATGAGGTTTATTCGAAGGAAAAAAAAAAAAAAGAAGCATGCTCAATTTAAAAAATTACTTGAAATGGCTGTTTAGACATAAAAACTGATAGTACTGAATTAGACAAATTCCGAAAAGATATACTTCAGCTACAGTAAATCTAAACTTTTGGCCATACTTAGATGTGTACTCTAGCACTATCAAATCAATTGTTTACTATTATTTCTTCTCTCTTATAGTTTTTTGCCCTTTCTACTGAAATTTATGAAGAAAAAAAAGGTCTAAATTAAATTAAATGAGTTAGGTAATTAAAATTAAAAAAATAAGTAGAGATAAAATTAAATAAATTCATAATTAGAATATATATATATATGTTTGAATATTAATATTATTTTATTAATATATAATGAATAAATAAATAACACAGTGCATATATTTGATGTGGATGAAATAGCTAAAGCTAAATCTAGCTCATATTATTTTATTATTTATATAATAAGAAATAACTATTCTAGTATGAAAATTTGATGTAAATGAAATAGCTAAAATTAAATTCATCTCATCTATTTATATATATAAAAGTGGAATCATGAAGTCCAATTTAGCAACAAAACCGTATTATTCGATTATAATTTCACACATAAAATGCTGCCTCTTCAATAAATAATTACTCTTTATTCAAGCATGTGCACATTCAATTAACTGTTTATTCTCTATATAATAATAAAATATTATTAATAGAGTGAGAAATATTATTTTAATTGTCCAAGTAACTGTAACCTTCTATATTTGTTGGAGCAAGAAATATCATTTTAATATTTGTCCAAGCAACTATAGCCATTTATATTTGGTTAATTACTGTACAATAAATCTAAATATTTTTGAAGATGCCTAAGCCAATGTAGCTGCTTTTCTACTAAAATCATTCAAATTTCGCCTAAAGCATTTGATCTGACCAAGCTAATGAAAATGCTCTTATATATCCAAGCGGTGCAAATGACTGTCTTGGGTACATGTATGGAGAACATTTTTTATGTGTATGGAGTACTGGGTTGCCCACCTTTTAAAAAAAATTTGCCAATAATATTCTTATCTTTTCTCCTTGGTTACTTTTCACAAGCTTTCCACAGTGTAGTTGAAGGCCAGAGGAATTTTTATAGTTATTGGGGCAATAATCATTCTGGACAGGAAGCATTTTGGTCTCCAAATCAATTTGCGATGGCAAAAATTACTGAAACCTTCATTAGATTGTCATGTTCAATAATGGTTCAACTACTTTTGCAGCCTTCTAGAGCTTCGACCATGGCGAGAAAAAAAAGTAATTTGGCGAGAAAGAAATTGTTTGGCTGGAATTTTTATTCGGATGGGTATTATTGATATTTTAGGCCCTTAAGACTTATTAATATTTATTCAAATATTTCTATCTTATCTATTGGGCTCAGGGGTTTAGTTCCTGTAAATCCACCCAACGATATATATTGTTAGATTATCTTATCTAGCTTCATGCCATTAGACAAAACCATTTTCTTGGACTTCAGCATTTTTTTTTTCAAGTGATAGTAGGTATAATATAAAAACATACTGTAAAGCAAATATTATAGGTAAATATCTAGGCTATAGCCTACAAGAAAAGCTCTTTTATGATCTGCATGTATTAGATTTGTCGAGGTAAGTGGCAAACCCCCACCCCCCACATCACCTTTGCATTTTCTATTTGACTATTTATTTATTTATTTATTTGGGATATTCCTTCCATATATATATATGTCAAGAAAATAAACCTCTATTTTCTCTAACTTTATAATTTTATTTAAATTTGATGAACATGAAAAAAAATAATTTTCATTACTTTTAATCTTAATGATCATCTCCAACCGGATGGATGAAGACGAATGTGAGCAAAATTCACTAATGTTTACTAGAACAAATTTCATCTAGTCATGATAGATCATATAATTTATGCGACACTCTTATTTTAAATTTTGTTAGCGTGCACAATAAATTTAGAATGACATTTATTGATAAGGTGTTAGAACCATTTGTTTTCTTAGTATTTTTGTGGTTCATAGGTTTACAAAAAGAAAACTAGATGAGTTTGTATTCCTCGAAAATTGGTTGCAAGTTTTGTTTGCTTGACATAGTCTTTCTAACACGAAGGATAAGCTAAAAGAGAGGACAAGGAAAGTTCTAACTTAATTAAATTGTATGTGTTCAAGTCATATTAGACACATCATTGTTTATATATATTTGATATATACATATTTAGTAGTTATAATAGTGGTTGGTGATTGTATATGATGAATTTATATAATTATAAAATTCAATATAAATAACAATTCTATCTTGAATGGATTATAGGCTCGTATTAGTTAAAAGTGAAATTTAATTTTAGTTAATCTAATAAGAGTGTTCTAGCGTATTTGAATTTGTGATTGTAATTACTTTATTACGTATATTAATTTTTTTTAAATATAAATTTGAATCCAATCAACAATTTTTATAAAATAATTATAAGTTTATTATTGATTTTAAATAATTAACACTTATTATACTTGCAAGTTGACATGAAAAACATACCATTTACATAGAAGTCATGGCTAGTTTAATAGGTTAAGAGATTTAAGATTAAAATTTTGGTTGAGAATTTAAAAAAAAAAATAATTTTTATATTAGATTTTTATTTGAAAATAATCAATATAATTTGCTAAGTAAATTATTGTTTAATATTTTATAATATCCTTTTAATTAATATTTTTTATTAATAATAATATATTTAATATTTATTTAATACTTTTTTATTGAATTGATTAAATTTTTTAATTAATTTTTTTTTAATTCTATTTCAAATTTTTATGAGAGATTTTCTTGGAGCCTCGTTTAATGAAAAAGCCGACATTGATAACAGCTGACATGATAGGTTCATGGCTCATTTGAATACTTACAAGTTGTCAGAGTATCTCTTACAATCCTTACAACTTGTAATTATGGCTCATTTGTATAATTATTTGAACATAAATTATTTAAAATATATTTTTTATTTATTTTTAGGTTTGTAAAAACTGTATTATTTTTGTGTTTTGTTTAAGAATTTTGTAAAAATTGTAAAAATTAAGTAATTATTAAATAAAAAATTAAATATTTAAAATTGAAAAATTGTGCATGATTAAATAATATTTGAGAATGAAATAATAACAATTTTCTAAAATTTCGATATTCTACGTGATCTTCTCTCTATTCAAATGTCTCATCCTTGAAATCTTAAAAAATTTAGTTTTTAAATTTCTCGTACAAATTAAATTGCCATAATTATTTTAAAAACTTTCATTTAATTTATTCAATATCTATAATAATAATTTCTAAAATAAAATTAGTATAGATAAAATTCACAATCCCCTTTGCATTCTGCAATGGTAGCTCCTCCTTCAAATAATTTTTTAAAAAGATTTAAAAATATTAAATTTAAATCATTTTGTTTTAAAAATGAAAATAAAAAATAGGAGATTAAAAAAACATTATTCTTGAAAAATATATATTTTTTATTTTGAATTCTCTCTTCTAATTTTTGTTTTTTATTTTTTTGAAATTACTTGAAAAGTAAAAGATATATTGTTGTTATTATTATAATAATAATATCACGATTAATTGTTCGCTGTCATTCTGAGGAATGGGCATGTAAATGATATAAGCGAACAAATGTGTGTGAAAAACAGAGCAAATCTGAGTTTGCGTGAGTGAGAGACAAGAAAAGATAATCAATACAGATTGGTAAGCAGATTCACGAGGATGAGATTCGACGATGTCTCTCTTGACACCATGGAGTTCAAATCTGAGCGCGTCGCTTTGAAGTCCTCCGATCTCGTGCGCTATAGTTTTCGTTGCCTCCATTTTCTGTTTCTTTCCCCCGCAATCTCCTTTTACCACTTGTGCAACTGATTTTGCAGCAACTTCATCCGCGTGTTGAGAAATAGCTTCGGGAGGAGAAGCTCCGTATATCCCACTGAAAAACCCATGGAACAGAGAGAGGAAGAGAGAAAAAGTTTAGAGCTTTGT